>CABFOP010082921.1:0-11261 GCA_900683385.1 Anoplogaster cornuta | reverse complement strand
TGTTTTTTCAGTAAGTAAGAATGTAAGATTAGTGCTGTTTTATTTTGTATGAAAGATAATAAAATAAGTAACAATAACAATTTCTGGAGTTATTTACCTTAAAACATGACACAAAATGTGACATTTTATGGCGGTTGGCATTACCGCCATCTGCTGGACTGTCCCTGCCCCATCTATTACGGCAATTAAATGTGTGAAAAGGCGCAAGGGGGAAATGTTCCTGAATGTAACTGCATATGTGAATAGTGAAAATCACTAGCGGTACCTGAAAGGTTATCCCAGTAATTTACAGGGAACAATGTGTGAAAGGGGCTAAACAAAGTAAAGAATGCCTTCGACTTGCCTAGACATTTGGACTAGGAGAGGGATGTACATGTAGCAAGAACTACGAAAATGTCCCGGGACCTTACAGACGGTGGACTTCTGCTTTTAAAAAGTAGTAGTAGTAGTAGTAGTAGTAGTAGTAGTAGTAGTAGTATGGAGTCTTCAGATGATTTTGAAGACTCAAGAACAAGGCAGTGTTTCATAAGTGCTATGAAGACAAGAGCTAAGGTACTAGCCCTCACAATTAGGCAAACTCTCTCCCATAAGGGATCAAAGAAATGGAACCAGTTAAAAAGCTAATAAACTTCAAAGGCATTTTTTATGTAAACAATATGGGCCTCCAATGGCACTCACTGAAGAGAAAATGCCTTTAAATTAATCACAGATTTGCACTAGATCTGCCCCCCAAAAGGAAAAACACCACTAGACAGCTTTTTCTTGATATATAGAACTCATTTTCACCCAAAATGTCAGTTACGCCCTTCTGGCTTCAAGCCCTTGATACACAAGAACGTGCACGTGTGGCCACACATGCACAAGAGCAAAGCACGGATGAAGTATGGATGACAGAGCAGGAAGTCGGATCCAGACTGTAATCTCCCAGTGTTAGAATGGCATCGTCATCAAACTGCAATCATCTCCATGATTTAATGGAGGATGTACCCGTTATCTGGCAGTGATGTGCACATGCGGAATAACTGAGATTAGATGCGTTGGGCCAAAGCCAAGAACCAGAACGTTAAACTATGCAAATCCCGTCTAAAAACCCTGGTGGGTTACTGCTGTGAAATCACATTTGGATTTCTATGTTAATGTTATTTGTAGTTTTCAAAGAATCAATAGAATAGGTTTTGATCACATTATTTCAGTATTTCAGACATAAAATACTGATTTTAACAAGAGTGATATTCCTCATAAGCAGGTGAGCGCCACTCCACTAACTATGACACAGAGCCTCTCTGCTCTGCTACAATCTGAGGAAGACACTTGGCTGCTTGGAGAGGGGAAACTATTCTACCCTCCTCCCGGTGTCCTGGAGTGAACTCGGCTGCAGCGGTGCAGGAGAGAGTGACACACCTCTCACATTTGAGACACATCTCCTCTCCCTTTCATCCCTATTCCGCTGGCCATCTGTCAGTCAACTGGGTATAGATATCACCCCTCTCTATAGATTGCACACACACACATCTTGAGGCCATTAAACTGTCAACCAGGATTTAGTCAAGATGGGCAGAGAGAAAAGCCAAGAAATTATCTCCTTCTGCACATGGAGGGGGACAAAGGGAGGAGAGAGGAGCAAGATGGAGGGAGGAGTGTGAAGCAAAAAAATAATAATACTTGAGAGTAAATAATGTGCATGGTAGCACGTGGGGAGTGCTTCTTGATGGCCACGCCCACAGCAGGAGGTGTTGATTACAGGATGGAATTCAGCTACAAGGAGGATGAGGATTTTATGAAAGAAAATGAAGAAAGAGGGGCAATAGCGTGTCATTGCTCTCGCCATTAGCACACATTGTTATACTCCTTGCCATTACTTGGAGTCATAATGCATTGAGAAGTAATCCTCTCAAGTCTATACCAATTCAATATTTTTATATTTTTTTATATTTTTGCGAAGTCTAAAATGTTCTGCAGGTCGTTCAAAATCAGGCAACCACTCTTTTGACTATTCACTATCTATTTTCTCAATTCTTGTGTGTGCATGTTTGTGTGTATGTGTGTATGCGCACGACTCGTGTGTGTGTGTACAGTATGTATGTCTGTGTGTTTGTTCTTGGGGAGCAGAGGTGTGACGCCAAACACTTGAGGAGAGGAGATTATGTTGTTCTGATGAAGAGGAGGTGGGGCATTGGGGGGGAGGGGAGGCGTGGAGGCACTCGAGCATATCGAGCATAGTAGCCCCCGCCCAGTAGAAATGCCTCACGATCTCACACCCTGTCAATCCACTCCTAAACCTCTCTCCCACCTCACTAGCGTGCTCATACCCAGCAGGATAAGGCGTGACGGACTGAATGAGGCCAAGGATGGGGATATTGATGGCTCTATCAGGGTACTACTAGTCACACGGCATCATCTCCTCACTTATGTGTGTAATACTGACAGGTACTATAATAATGGCTGTCACACATCAGTGAGGGAACTGTTGGGCCTTCATGGCTCAGAATGAATTGCACTGCCCTTCTTTACCTTGCATGATATTCTGTCTCAAAAAGTGTGGCTGCGACAGGGCGGGTCCGAGTCAGAGGGGTACTCATACCGTTAGAGACGAACGCTGATCTGCACTGTCTACAGTCTACACTGCCTGTGGCCAATGTTGATGATTACACAATCATGATCTTCTGCACATTATCCCTGATTTCATACAGGGATCCCACGGGCCTTGAGAATCCTTGAAGAGAAAAAAAATGCCTTACAGGTTTTTGAAAATGACCTTACATTTTTTAAATTAAAATAAAGCACCATCATCATCATCATCAATATGCCTCATACCTCTCTCTGTCCTAGGATTGACACTTCACACCCTGAAGAAAACCCTGTGATGGATATTTGCGTTTATTTAGCAGCATTCATTAAAATGAATGATTTCACCAGGACTTGACAAGATCATGAGTCAAAATGAATATATACTAATATTTAATTTTAAGTCCTTGAATTGCAAGAAACAAAACCTTGTAAGTCATTTAAAGGTCCTTGAATTTGATGTCCAAGTGAGTGTAGGAACCCTGTTCATCACATAGGATGAATAAATGTGCTAATGGGAGTACTGTAATGTGCAGACACCAGTTTTGATTTTTCATTGTCTCTTTAATTTGTCTGGCACCAGACAAGTGTTTGGATGTGTGTGCTTTTTTGTATTTTTTCATAATTTAATTACACCCCACTCTCTTTCCTATCACTCTCCACTGTACTCTAGTGAAGCAGAATTGCCATATAAATAACCTTTACCTATTCTATAGACCTTGAAATAGGCCCCTGATGTTATAATGTGTTACAGGAAAATGTCTGCTTATCACAGGATGGGTGGGAGTAGACAGATTTCAGAAGATCAATCATTGAGGCCACACGGAGGCATGATAGGAATTATGCAAGTCGGTAATTGTTATTCATTGAAAAATACAATTTGACAAAGTAGGAATTTCCTACCTGGCATGAGCTTGCCAAGAGGTAGTGTGAAAGAACATGCACTGTTTTATTGACAGCCCAGGGGAACATGATTCCCTTCAATGAATATCATTTGGCATATTCTCGTCTCATGCCTTCAATAATTTACAGTATTGATTTGAAACAAAGTCATACACTGTGAAGTGGATAGACACATACAGTGCTTTCATTTAATGGTTTAGTGATCTGCAGCACCGACACAACAACCAACAATGAAAATCTGAATTGCCTTGCCTGCAAGGAGCGGTGACATAGGCATCTCTCAGCATGAAATAAGGATTGCAAAAAGATATATGTTGTGCAGGATTGATACTTTACATGCGACATCCCTGGTAGCATCTCACAGCCCGATAAAATGCATTATGTGCCAAATAAAGACAGCATAAGAAGAAATCACCTCATCCACATTTTTGAAAAATCTGAATCAAAACAAATGATTTTCCTTCAAGTTATTAATGATATTGCCCCTCTTCTTTGACATTTCCAATAAATTACAGATTGTATCCAGGTGATTTAATTCAATTTCATGTTGCAGTGGAGCGATTTTGGGACGCACAGCATTAATCAAAGAATTATGCGGAGTGGAACACAGGGGAGGCCTGTTGTCACTGTTACAGCCAAATCAATCAGATCCTGCTGAGCCGCCACTGAACACACAGGCCATTTTTATTCTCCTGATATAGGTGTAGCTATCTCTGCCCTGCAATGATACACCAGCACAAAAAAAGGCTTTCTGTTGCTTTGACGCGGTCTCGTGGTAAACCCTGGAGACATATTAGAAAGCACAAGACAGATACTCAAACGAGAGGAAACTGGAAGAGAGACTGCCTCCGGGGTTATGTCCAGCATTTCCAGAAGGAAAATAAAAGCGAGGGGATTTCTATGGCATTACTCATACACCCAACATTTGCCATTACTTATGCTCTGTCTGTGCAGAGACTCCACTGAATCTCTGCCACCAAGAGCCCTTTCATTTCATAACCAAAAAGGCAGCAAGGACGGGAAGAACTGTACGCTTCTGCACTGTATGAGTTATAGAGACGGCAGCTTCCTCCATCCCTCCTGGCAGTTCAGAATAAAAGCTTTATAGCAGTTAGGTCTTATTATTGGGAATATCAAACATGTTATATCCCCTTCCACAAGCCCACCAGTAAATTAAACTCATCGCTCTAATACTGATGGGCCTCATTCTTCTTGTTCCAGAAAGATGGATGCTGCTGTTTGCCAGGTGAAAGTCATATTCCACCACCCGCTATGCAGTTGCATCTGTCTATGTATACACACATAAAACATGTGTGTGGTGTGCAATAAGCAGTAAGTGTGTATAACACAAGAATAAGTCATAAAGAAGTATGTCTAAGGTCCTCCGTGTGTTCAGAGTTCCAGTAGTGTGTAGGTAGTTAAAACCGAGTGAGCTTAAGGTGACTGGAGGTTTTCTAAGATGTTTATCCAACCGCAGAGCTATTAGCACAGCACTCCTGGACTGTTTCCACCGTACAGCTTACCCACTGCTATAATAATAATATAATAACCTAATAAATTAAAATAAAGCAAGATAAAAGGTCATCGATGGGGAATTTCTTTCAGATGCTGCACAGGATTATAAAGGGGCGCAGACCTTCACTTGATTCCTGCACAGTGGCGCTTAATAAATTGTTCATACAACTCAAACATGTGTATCTCAATCTGTGGAAGCGCTTAATGCTGAGCTGTCTTAACCAGCCTCATAGTGAGCAAGCCATATGGGTAGCCACTCCTTCCATCTTCAATCCAGCTGCAATCCCCATGAGCTCCGACTCCATTCGCACCTCTGAGTGACATTACAGTGCATTAGTCATTTAGCACTTTTATCCAAAGCGACTTACCAATAAGTGCATTCAACGTAGGTAGGCAAGATAAGTACCAGTCAGCAGAAATCATAAATGCATCTCCTATCCAGAGAAGCATCTAAGAGCATAACCAGTGCAGTAAAAGTGCAATACGCCATCTACCTACTGACATACACGTCATCCAGACTGTGATGAAGTGAAAACATGATTAAAAACAAGCACCTATCCATCCTCCACACCTCGTGAAATACGGCACTTGGTTCATACAGTATGAAAACCATACAGACAGCCAGACGCAGTGAGCGCCAGAACGACCTTAGCGTGAATGAGCGTCGCATCGAGAGCGATTACACTCTGACAAACAGTTAGCTAATAACCCGAAGTGATCCTTTTTTAATTTGACTGAGTTGTATGGAAGCCCCTCTTATCAGCGGTGTCATATGTGCCGCGCGGCGCCTCGCCAACAACGGGCTCCCAGCAGGGGACCGGAGGATTAGGGCGGGACTCCACTGACATCTCTGGAAAAGCACACTACACAAGTCTACTGGCAGAGGCTGAAGCCCGTTCTGACTCAGGCCTCTAACGGAGCCAGACGCCGGCCGACCAAGCCAGCTGCCCCGTAATTAGCCTATTAAAATGGAGATCCAGATACAAGTAGAAGAGCAATATGACCATCAACTTCATTCATATTTTAAGCCCTGGGCAATGTCACACTGGATTCATGCGGCAGATCTTTTTCTTTCTGTTTAAAACTGGAGGCACATTGTCCTCTCAGTTCATCTTTCAGCGATAGTGAAATTGTAGTTGATGGTATTATACTGCCATGCCTCCCGAGGGCAGAGGGTATTGTTTGATGCCATACAGTAAAGTTTGTCATACATTTAAGTTTGACCTTGTAAATATAATACAGATGTCAGCTTGAGGCAATTCTTTCACAAATGTATATTATTTTTTATAAAGCTTTGAAGCCATTGTGCATAGACAGTATAACCAGAGGTGGTGAAAAGGAAACTGATCAGCCACCGGCATGACATCATTAACTCGAGCGGGAGAGACCATCCTTCTCCTTGAGGAATTGCTGCCCATCTGCACACTATCAGTCTTTGGTACAACAACGTTGAATCACTGCCTGTATCAACCGCCTGGAACGACAAAATTAAGCTCTTAAATTTCCCTAACAGCGTCTGATGAGTGATGAATCTCTCTGGCTCCCGGGCGCTCTCATCCTTTACCAAAGACATGCTGATTGTCTTTAGATGGTCCTCTGTCTGACAGATCTGTCCGCTTGAGTGTTCTGCACTAACTTTACACTAATCTACAGTTGAGTGCATGCAGAATCAAAACTCAATCACAATCAATAACACTACAAAATATCCGTATTCATCACACAGTGCAATATGAAATGATCCATAACCTTATGGTAAAACGGTATTGTGTGGTGCGTGTCTGAATAAATCCAATCAAACTTTCCCAATGCTGCAGTTTCTGAGAACATTAGACTGTTAGACTCCCTGACACAGTGAGTTGGAAAGTGCAGGATGAAAAGAATTAAGGAAGTATTGATTTGTGCAGAGATGCACACTAAAAGGAGCAGAGGAAATGCATGTGTCTCTCTGGGAAGACAACAAACCCAAGACTCCAATGAATGGAAATGATTTAGCTGCTTGGTGATAAACTTGAGAGCTACAGTAGAATGCAGATTGCTCTTACTGTACTGAGTGACTTGCAACGCTGTGGCAATAGGTAGCTGTGGCACCAAATGATTACATCATTTTCTACCGCCCTGATCTCCATGCTTCAGTTGGCAGTTAAGTAGAAAAAATACAAACGACTAACGGTGTACGTTTAACACATGACCTGCATAGACACGCAGGCCATTCGGTTTGAGCTCAGAAGTCAGATGAAAAATTAACATTCTGGATCACCTCAATCAATACTCCCATTAAGCACTAATCAATTGACCATTAACAGGCTGTTTCTCAGCAATTCACCGACCAAGATTGTCTCTCACTAGTTGTGCAGAGCACCCACAGGTACTGTAAAACCAAGAAGTCAATTATATGAGACAATCCGAAGCCAAGCTTAGCCGTTTGAAAAGAGCATTACAGCATACTCTTTCAATTTGACTGTTAAAGGTCATCAAGTCAATAAACAACTGTTGTTTCGCACACAAACATGCCTATCAAAACATTAATATTTAAAGACCCATAAGGAGGAATCAGATTCAAGGCTGCATGTCAGGCAGACAGCAGAGACGTCTCGTTATCTCCCCTCAAACTCGACAACTCATTTCTTGGAGACTAGCACTGGAATAGCATGGACAAGATTGTCTTTTTCCCCCCTGTGTGACCGGGTGAAGAGAAACAGAACTTTTAACCCTTGAATTCTTAAAATGACGAGTTGATGAGTAAAGGAGGGCTTAAAATCAAAACTTTATCCAATCATTTTGACGTTTACAACCAATTAAAGTGCTGGCCACGTTTTAAATCTAACGCATTACTCTAGTATCAATACTTTTAACACCTATCCTGTCATGTAGCAAGCTTAAAAACACGCTTTCACTGTGTATTCTGCTCCACTCTACTCAGACGTAATGCTCACCTACAATAACAATGGTGTCACAGCAGAATCTACTAAAATGCATGGCTCGGTATGACATTTAAAAAGGCGCAGGAAGGCTAATCCCATACACTCTGTGCCTCCTAATCTCCATATAGAGGAGAAGTACACAAAGTGAACAGAGAGATGGCTTTATCCATGGATTCACTCTTCCACTGTCTGAGCTCCGGTGGTGTGGGTGCGGAGATAAAAACGAGGCGGAGGGGGGGATTAAAACGTCCCAAACATTTGGGCTATTTAATTGAAACCTCCCCCGGGACCCCACGGAGGGGACGAGAGGGCGGTGGAGGCCGTCTAGGGAGCCACCGCTGGGGAGGCTCGTAGGTGAATCCATTCCCTCATTGCCTCTCAATAGGAGGTGATGAATAGGGTGCCATCAGTATCCCGCTGGGGACAGGGGTGTGCCGCTGCCCGTCAAAAATAAACGGAGCACATTGCGGCCCTAACGTCAGAGCTGGTGATGGAGCAATCCCTCCATAGGGGTGGGGGTTCTGCTTTGATCAATAATTAATCTAACCATTAAAAGCATTTTCTTTTCGTGACAGGCCAATTGGAGCATCTGTCTTACAGAGAGGGAGGAAGAAACGGTGCAATTCTTCCAGGAACGAGGCACACTTTCCCTCCCCTATAGCCTAACTGGGCCCTGCTCAGACACCCTGCTGCAGATTGGAAAAATATTTAATCATCCCAAAGTTCCTCCTTTGATACTAATAATGGATCTGTCATATTTGGGTGGGCGATAAAGAAAGGATACTGTACTGAACAGGCATAATGAGCACACACCCCTTCCATATAACATGCTATAATTTGTCCCAGCCATGGATATTTTAATGATTAGTTGGATTTGTGAATTAGTTTCAGAAAGTAAAAATAGAGTTATGTTTTAAAACCCTATCTGGTCTGGTCTTCTCCGTCCTTTCTAAAAAAAAATAAAAAAAAAAGAGCACAGGGCCATGTCACTGGCATACATGAGTGATGGCTTCTGTCAAATCAATGAGATGTGAATGAGTGGTGTGATGATGCCGTGTTTGCCAGCATCCTTTTTCTTGTTCTTGAGGGAGCGGGTGATTGATGGAGGAGGGGGCATTTTGTCCAAGGTCAAAGCACTTTGCGTGTCAGACACAACTCATGTGTCCTAGAAAGTCCACAATAAAAAAAAACCTAAATGCCCAAAGAAAGGCATAAAACAAAACATGCATATGATTACAATGCATACAGTAAGATGCAGTCAGTTAGGATTGTTGATAAATGTGTTTCAACTAATAAATGTGTTTCATGTACAGCTCTGTGGATGATCAAAATATCAGAGTACCACTCAGTGAGGATACTGTCTTGTAATCAGTTATCTCTGTCAGACTATCCTCTACACTGCCATACCAGCGATGGAAAATGAGCCCTGACCCGCAGTTACAACCCAGGAGATGAGTTAAGAAAAAAATGGAAACAAAGGAATAAATGGTTTTAGACATCCATGTTCATTAAATGCTGAGCAAATGGCACTTTGCTGTCTACCAGGGTGAGAGCCGCCAAGACTCCATTAGCTAAAGAGCAGCCTCACCTCACCATGTCTTTCATGTTACTTATCTTTCAGGGCGTGCTAATTTGGTATTATGATTCTAGCCAGGTACAGATGTCAAAAGCACAGAGCTGCAGGAGGCATTGAAGTTGAATGGTGTGACAGAATTTCCCGAGGAAATGAACTCTGTTTTGCCACGAGCAACGCCTCAGATGACTTTAGCTAGAAAAAACACAGAATAGCCTAGCAGTTATTACTGTTTTACACATGGCTCTGGATAGTGTGAATGGTTACTAAACTCCTGTCATTCTTGCCTCATCTTAAACTCACTAGTGCGTGCTCGTGTTTGAGTTTTAATTAATTTAGCTCTGCATCATAATTAGATGAGAAAGATTAAAAAATTAAAAAATCTCGAAAGTGCTTACTCAATTCTCAATTAGCTACTTAATTAAATCTCTATGAGCTGGTTTGTGTGAAGCCCAATTTGTTCCGAAGCTCATACCCAATATGAAAATTACTGACTAGAACAGAGTACCGCAAATAAATGAATCAGTCTGGGTTTGGTTCCTTTGATCAACAGAGAATCAAAGCATGGAGGTCATTTTCAAAAAGAAACTTTGACAAGTCATTATTGTGGCGTCAGACTTGTTTTCCATGAGGAGATCTTTGGGTTCTTTGGCTGAGCTGCTAAACAATAACATTCCCTGTCTTTCTAGTGAAGGGCGATAAGAGAAAATCCAACACATCTCATTCAAGATGCCTTAATTAAAAGAGCGTCGCTTCCAATTTAGCTGTCAATTAAGTTGCCACTTCCCTGTTGTCTTTCCCAAAATTGAATATTGTAGTATGGTAGGTTAGGGCATTGTTTTTGTCATTGTCACAGTGAGATGACAGCTCATTAAAGAAGATGAAGGGTGGAAAATGGCAGCTTCACTTCTGCTCTTAACCATCTGGTGGCACTGTTCTAGCTTCTAAAGACCCAGGAGAGCAGTCCCATAATGGGACCAAACGCCGCCATGCCCACTGAACAAAGACTTCTGCCATGGAGACACGTTCAGATTATTTACAATAACGCTTTATTCTCAGAGCAAACATCTCTCTCCTTCTCAGTTTGGAGTGTGATTCTGAAACACCTTCACTGACTCCAGGCTTCTACAGAGTTAATGTGACGTTACATTTTGGGAAAATCAAAATCTTTTAGACACAAAATAATCGAAATATGGCATAATACATGGATCACAGAGAATTACATCTATCGCCTTATGACTATATCAAAACTCTGTAATTGGCACTTCCACATTAGAATTCATTAGGCACAATTGGTGAAAGGTTTCATTATGTACTAATAGAAGAAAAACGATCATTTTGATTGGCTAAGACCTCCCAATTAGAATCATTCCGAATTTCACTCAGATAATAGTATCTCTTTGTGGGGGACATCATTTAAATGTTAATAGCACTTTCATAGGGCTTATCCTCCCTCTCCCTTCTGTACGTGAGTTTCATTCGGACCAGACTCTTCAGTAGCGCTGTGGTCAGAAAGAGGCTCAAAGTTATAGGCACTAAATATGCATGTAATATATATATATACGATTGATACAAGATGTGAAATTAACTGTGAACAAAAATCCACAAAAGAGGGAGAGAGTAGAAGTCATTGTACAAAGTAACCAGTCTTGTTTTAGCAGTAGAGCTAATTCAGCCCTTATGGCAGCTGTCCTTTGTGTGACATGATGATTTAGCAGCAGCGGGTCGCACCATGAGCTAATGTCCCCCATACAATCAGAATGGCCCTTGATGTGAAAGGAGTT
>CABFOP010082920.1:0-12432 GCA_900683385.1 Anoplogaster cornuta | reverse complement strand
CGAGTGATACTTCAACACAGAGAAAATGTAACCTTTATCTCCGGCAGCCATATTTCATCTCAACACAGTCCTGGCTACCAGCATCAAGCAGGCATGAAAAGGGGGGAGGAGGGGGATCTTTGTCCCTACATTAATTCACAGGTCATCATCAGAGGGGAAGTATGGATTTCAGGCAGCCGAAGCTTTGTAAGAGGATAGTGCTGAGGGACAGGAGATGTCTGCGGAGACGAGCGGTCGTTTGGCCACTAGCCACTGCCAGGAACAGCGAGGCCGGCCTGTCAGCGGACAGCCAGAGGAAATCTATTCGGTTCCCTCGCTGGTAACAGGAGATCCGCACAGGCAGCAGGAGGAACAACCTTAACTCTGTGACATTGTGGCTTTGTGCCAGGAAGACAGCCTTGTTGGTATGGGTGGGACTTAATCCCGTTTATAGGTTCCTTTCTTTATATATGCCCGAATTAGAACAATATCCGTGACTCTGATGCCTCCACAACTATAGACACAACAACTGTACAGTGTGTGTGAGTGATTGCGACGGTATGATGTCCCACACTGCGCACATTGCTCTACTCCTTAACACCAGTTGTCAAAAGCCATCAGGGCTGAAAATAACCTTTCTCACACTCCGATCAAAGACTACCGTTTCAGATACTGCATAGCTTTGCAGACAGCGACGACGGGGATTCATTGGGCGAGCTGAGACTGGCATTTGTCTACGGTGTCTCGTGACCTGAGCTAGCTAAAAAAAAGTGAAGGACAAAAGGCAAACGAGCTCTGCAGAAACTGATGGGCGTCTACACCGCTTCCCCCAACAGGATACAATGATTTAGCAGATGTACAACCTTGTGGCGTTGTATATGTATTTATAAAATGCTTTTTTTAACGAAAAGGTTATTAACAAAGTGCTTTACAGAGCAAGCACAGATGGAGAACACACTGTTTAATTTACTGCTTTCAAATAAATCCTGATCAAGGGAGAGAATGGTTAAATGACAAACACTCTTGGCAACGGCATTAGAGGGAGTATGTTTGGTCCTATGATGAAGGACTAACCACTGAGCAAGGCTATGAAACAGGAGGTTGTGTCTTACCTCCAAATCAATCATGAGCTCAATGAACCTCTCGCAGTAATGCACCTTGTCCATGGACACAGGACCTATGGAAGAGGACAGAGAGGATCAGGGAGGGCATCACTGCAACTCGGATAATAATACAGGAATGCATGTGGTGAACAACAAATGCAAAGTAGACACACACAAGCACACGTGGGAAGGTAGAAGTCACGCAGGGATGGTGTTTCTTACTGGTCAGCAAACACATGTGGACAACACCATGGTGCCACACTGAGTGTGTGTGTGTGTGTGTGTTTAAAGTAGAGGCGTGCAGGAGAACGATGGGAGATCCCGCTGGGCCTCAGATCGTAATCTGCTCTGTCAGGTTTGAATTCTACCTAAACACAATAACAACGTTCTATTCTTAGTGTTCAGGTGGGGAGCCTCTGTGTCAGCCTGCATTACAACATAGCAGACAGTGGCAGTGGCGGCGGGGTGGCAGCTGGAGCCCACGCTGCTTCGGCAGCTGCAGGGGTCGGGAAGAAGGGGCGGACTGAGAGTGATGGGAAAACGGGGGGGAAAGGTGTGACTCATACAGGCAGTGGGATCCCGGTCTGAGGGTGGTGAGGGGTCTAACGGTCATTCGACGTGTTAAAGGAATCCCGTTACGTTGCCATACAGTGTCACGGTGTTCGAACGTGTAACAAGGGAAATAAAAGCATGTCTGCTGTTTACCTGATGGAGGAATGGACATCAGAACTCCAAGAAACTTTTTAATCAGCGCTGAGAGGAAGGTCCTCTCTTTTTTGGCCCTGAGGGAAGAAAATAATCATTAGAAATACACAGGATGTCATATATTTTCACTTCCTAGTGACTGTAGATCTGAGAACACAAGCAAAGGAAGTGATAGCCTTACTGCTCTGCTGCCTCAGCATCCATTTTATCGAATTTCTTCTTGATCAGATTCCAGAACTTCTGCAGCTTTGGGACTTTCTTCAGCTCATGCTGCAGTCTGGACTGCAAACATGACAGAGAGAGAGAAAAAACATTACAAGATAATTTTAGCTCAGGATCTGATGTTTTAGCAAGGAAGTATTTCTATCCAGGAAAATATCAAGCATAGTGAATACTTGTGGCGGGTCATTCTGGAGATGGGAAACAGAAAAACTAATCTAAAATCACTTAATTTGAAATGGGATGAGATCTTACTGGTAAGAGGCACATCCACATAGGCAGAGAGATGAGCTGCTGCACCTGCTCTCTGATCAAATCAACCTCCTAGGAGGGAGAGAAAGAGAGGGAGAGAGCGAGAGACTTGTCAAAATGTATTGTTTATGACAGATTTTTATTACACTTCAGCCCCTAATAAAAGTCTGCACCTAAAATATTTAGAGAGCTTTATAGGATACAACCAAAGTGCACCAGGCTATCACAGCAGTTTTTAGAGTGAGACATCCGCAGTGACTCCCCATGGTTAATGCGGCTGTAGCGGATACAGATGGGTGGGAGCTGACCAAAGGCTCACGGCTTAGCCTACTGGTGCCACCTTGTGGATGTTACAAACCATTACCTTATTTCACACATTTATTTTGGGAGGGAAGGAAACATTTTGGCAATGCTTCCACATCAATGATCATCAATGATGCTACTATCAGCAGCTTAACACGATTGCCAAACACACTTGATATCAACCAGTAAAGCCAGTGGATATTAGTGTAGTGGTACACACCAGACTGTTAAAACAGTGGTCCAGGAAGACCAGCACAACAGTTTGCTCCTTCAGAGTTAGACCAGCCTCTTCGCCTTTCAGCACAGCCTCCATCACACACTTGAAGAAGAATGGGAAATGGCTTGGCTCCTTCTTGAACACCTGAGATATTACATAGAAAACAGAAGAGAACAGTGTTGACAGCCACCAGTTTGCAATGCACTTATAGCGATGATGAATGTCACACCTCCATAGTGTTCAAGTCACTAGCATAATTCTGGTCACTTCTGAAATTCGGGTCACCAAGCACCAACACTAGTTTTAGATGAGGCGCATCATTTCTTACCTCCCAAGCTGGGACGTTCTCTCGGAACTTCTCATTGATAATACAGCTGATAGACATGAGGTAGGCATTGCTGGACACCTTGGGAGTGTAGTTCACCCACAAGTAGTTCTCTAGATACTGGCTGAAAGACAACAAAATAATGCATTGGTATCTGTCAACTAAGTGGTGCAGACTATTGAATAAGATGTAAGGAAGTCAAATAACCCACCTGAACTCGAGCAGCATGATTTTTCTGATGGAAAATCTGAAGATGTGTAGAAAAGAATAGAATACATGACGTAAAAATCTCTAAAATTACCAAATAGTTGGGGAAACAAGGCAGATAAAGTAAGAGATGCTATATTCACTTACTTGGACTGGAGAATCTCCTTTTGATAAACATCTTCCAACACCTAAATAGATGACAAGCAATGTTAAAACACTGATGGGCCCATTGATACAACCAACACTTTATTTGTGTTGTATTATTGTGATAAAAACAAAAGTCGCAATAAATGGTTGAAAGCCATCTATGAGTCTGTTGGTTCTAATAATCTTCTTCTGAATTCACACTCGCTCCAGCACCAAGACTAGATGGGTGTCTGCCTCTTACTAGTTTCACTACCAAACATACAAGGCTAGGTGACTTTAGAGGAAGATGCAACAATGCAAGAAACTCACCTTTGGGTCAAAGGGTAGTTTATTCTTGGCATGGGGAGCCCAATATTTATTAGCCAACTAAAACAAGAGATAAGCAGAAAAACATCAAGAATGGGACATTTGGCACCATCAATAGACAAACTTTCATTTTGCTCAATATAAATGCAGCACATTACATTATCAACAAAGATCCAGTTCAATCACACTGACCATTCAATATTCAAAGCATTAAAGACAAATCAACCCCCAGATCACATGTTGTGCTGTAAGCTTGCTTGTATGGCTTCTATATGGTGTCATTTATCAATCCTGGACATGGTTGCACATTTACGGGACAATAGCATTGAGACATTTTCCAGGCAGAAAAGTGGTATTTCTGCCCTCTGGCCCCACTCCAATCTGTGATGTAATACCAGAGGTCTTGAGATACTATTCCGTTGAGTGCATACTTAGTATCTGATCCAAGTTATTAAATTATTATTATTATATAAACTAGAAATGGGTGGATCTATCAATGCAAGGCCTACTATCCCATTCATTTTCAAACTTGTACTAGCTGGAACCAGCTGTGTGACTGAGCCTGCACTGTTCTACAATTAAATTATAGTCTTTGTTTGTAATCTTGTTATTCACTAAGTCTAAGATAGAGGTTTCGTTCAAGTTATAAACCGTAATTGGTTACTTAATTGGTTTGAACACCTGTTAGCACCTGTCCAAAACTATAAGCCACAACATAATACCACTCCATCCCTTTTCCTTTCCTCTCCTCCACCTCCATAGCTCTGGCCCATACAGGTCATTAGCATCTATCAAAGCATGCAGACCACCTGTGGAGATAGGTTAACTTTTACCTGTGTGACGTATTCTGCATTAATCTGAGACACAGATGGTGCTGCAGCTTTTTTGAAGGGGGTTTCTTTTTCCATGATGGCTGTCTGGAACAGCTATACGGGTCACTGTCCGGAAGAAAGGGCAACACAGAAATGAAGCTACCGTAGCTGTGTAGCCATTAATCAACACAAACCAGACCGTTATTATAGCTACGGAAATCCTGGCTTAGAGTACTTTAACTATCAAGTAACGTTAGGTTAACAAGTGAACTGGAGAAGAGTAAACTAAAGTGTTAAGTCTATGCAATGCTCAACCTTACAATAACGTATTTGATCAATTTCCTCCATTGCTGAATATGCCTACAACATACTGTAAATATAACGTTAACTTAACGCTAGATAACTTATTGTTCGTTCGCGCTAGCTAACGTTAGCAGGTTAGCACTCAGAAAGGGAAATTAAGCTAGTAACGTCAGATACAATCCTTATAAATATTTGAGATGGAGTTAGTGTGTAGCTTATCGGTCAGAGAACGGGTATAAACATGATAGTCAAATGGACTCACAAACCTTTATTCCTGTTACAGCATCAGTGCCAACACCACCGGTCAGCTAGTTACGCATGTACACAAGCAAACGCGCTGAATGCGACTCACTTCCTGTATGGGTCCGTCTGGACACTTGTCCCCAGATACGAATGCATGTCTTTGGTTCCTACTGTAGCTACGCGGCGGTAAAAATGTCGCCTCATTCTTTCTCAAATCAAACACAACAAAACAGCAATGATAATGATTGTGTTTGAATATTTTTATTCACACAAATGTATTTTGCTTTTACCATCAGTATATTATTTTTTAGAGCACGTTTTATAATTAAAAATTACTAAATGTACAGATTGATATTAAAAAAACAAGTGGGAAATAACATTTGGAATAAGTTCAATAATCTCTTATTAATTAAAATATTAGTATGGAAAATACAACAAACTACTGGTTGCTATAGCACAACAAAAGTACAATCTACAGTATTTGTATTATAAAGTTACTATTTACATCATCATATTAATAAACACAGGGATTTAGACAAGCCAAACATTATACAGTATCATTCTGATTTTCAATGAGTCCGTTGGTGTGTTCTGGCATGTGTTCTGGCATGTGCTGATTGTGTGAAAGTTTTGCCACAAATGTCGCACCTGAACGGCCTCTGGCCTGTGTGGATAATATAATGCCTTTCAAGTTTAGAGGGAGAAACAAAACCCTTGAAGCAAAAATCACAGCGATGCTTCGGGGCTGACTCCGCCATTTTAGGTTGACCTCTGGTGTTACATTTATGATGTTGAAGATCTTGCTCGGTCTCAAACCCCCCAGCGCACTTGTCACATTCAAACATGATTAGTGGTTCACACCAGTAATCATCTGGCAAATCTACATGGAGTTGATTCTCAGCCACAGAACTCAAAAGTCTCTCACTGATAACCTCATGAGTATCTGATATAGCCATAACTCCACTGGGTTGGAAAGCTATTTCTATGCTATGTATGTTCCCCCTCATTTCCTGCTGTGACGAAGACAGAGTTGAAGGCTCTTGATTTTGGATCAGCCTGTGAATTTCAGTGGCAAGTTCAGAGGGAAACGAGGAGCGACTATCAAGCTCTCGAGCCTGATTACAATTTCCTCTTTGTTTCCTCTCAGATTCCATATTTTCTACTTCTGGTGTTGCCACCCATTCAGTGTCTGTTGCCTCAGAGCACTGAGAAAAGCCCTCATCACTGACTAAGTACTGACCAGCACTAGTATAACACGACTGGAGCTGCTCTCTTGCCGTATCCTCTTTAGAATCAATACAATTAGCAGGAAACTGCTCATTTTCTTCTTGATTGCTTAACACATACGCAAATTTCGAATGTGCAGTGTCTCTTTTCACAGCATTTTTCTGTGGTGGAACATGAACATTGATCCGAGGATAAAGCTGCTGTTGACTCTTAATGTTCAATGTACTGATCTTTCCTTGTTGATGCAGTGGCTCGGAGGGCCTCTGCTCACGGTGAGTTCTTTCATGGACTTTCAGATGTGGAGCCTGACTGAACGTTTTCCCACATGTGAGACACTGAAATGGTCTCAAGCCGGTGTGTACGATCTCGTGTCTTTGCAGCTTAGAGGCAGTGGGAAAACACTTGAAGCAAAGGAAACACCTGTGTCGTAGGTTCCTTGGAGTTTGCATTGGCTTAGCAGTCGGTCTCTTCTTCACAGTCACTTTAGGAACTGTGCTCAAGTGCACAGCCTCGTTTTTCTTTGAGGTAGACAGCGAAAATGGCGGCACTCTATTGTTGTCATTCCACACACTTAGCAGAGAAGGGGCCGGATCAAGCGGTTTCTCAGAGAGTAAATCAATACCAGAGTGGTTCTCCAAATTCCTCCCGTGTAGATCCATTTCTCGGACCGGGGCATCGGCAGAAAGCCTCGTGTTACATCCAGTTATACGAGACGGAGGCCGGCTAATATACAGCGATCGTTGTTTGCGATATTTGGACCACAGGTGAGTACGAGAATGAACCCTCAAGTGTGTTTTCTGACGGAATCTCTTTCCACACATGTGGCAGCCGAAGGGCCTCTGTCCAGTATGAGTCATCGTGTGCCTTTGAAGTTTTGATAGAGATGGAAACTTCTTAGCGCACGAATGGCACTGATGCAGTGTGTTTAGTCTCTGGTGCTGACTGGTGGCTTGACGTGTTATACTCTGCTCATCTGGTGATGGAGTTAACTCAGCGTCAGCAAGAGAAGCGTTACAGTGATTGTAACTGTCACTCCACGTCTCTGATTTAACAACGATGTTAAGGTCAAGGGGATCGCCATTACTGGGCTCAGGTGAATTCAATATTGCTTCAGAATTGATGTATGTTTTGGTATGCACAGATTGTGACACAGTAGCCCTCGTGTCATCCACAGGGGTGTGACTTTGCATTGCTTTTTGGCTCTTGTGAACATCCTGATGACGCATTAAATTAACCACCAGACGAAATGATCTGTTGCAGATAGTGCACCGAAACGGTTTAGAGTCTGTATGGGTCAAATAACGCTGCTCGTGTTCAACGGACTTGTTTAATGTCTCAAAGCAGATACTCCGATGCTGACTGCTGCCACTGAAACTCTGTTCTGATTTAACGGCGGCCACTGACGTGATGTCAGACTTGCCTAGGTCTTGCATAGCGCTTACACTTATCTTACACTGTAGCTCCACTTCCACTGGCGAATTCACTGGAGTGTCTTGGCTGGAGGGATGTTGCAGAAGTGATGACTGAGGCTCCAACTCAGAAGTTTGACCACCATTGCAAAGCCTCTGTTCCCTCCTGGTGCTACCACGCACCAGATCCCTTTGAAAAAGTGAACATTTATTTGTTGCACTTAGGTGGGATTTCAAGTGTGCTTCCTGTCTAAATGCTTTCCCGCAGAGTACGCAGGAGAAGGGTTTCTGGCCTGTATGAATGAGAAAATGCCGTTGTAATTTGGATGGTGAACAGAAGGGTTTTTGACAGGTAGGGCATTGATGTGTCAAAGTAATTTTGCCTCTGCCAAATGGGTTCATTTTTTCATGAACTGGTAGGTGAAGCCAAAGCTGGAGAAGTGAACTAAATGACTTTGAACAGACTTTGCAGGTGTTACCATTATGGACATCGCATATTGATTCATCAACAGCAGCAGAACCAACTACATCTTGAGGTATTGGGTCCATAAACAACAATCTATCAGTTGAGATACTGCTCTGAATCACTAAGCCATCGTTTTCATGTGGGGCAGCTTCAGGTTGATCTTCAATCTCTGAGGAAGTAAAGCAAATATCCAGAGGCGAAGTTTCCCTTTTCCATTCCATGTGGGAGGACACAGAGGAAGACACAGTAGACGCCAGTGCCATGTAAGCGCTGTCATCATGTCTGTTCATCTCCTGAGTTGGGTCATTATGGTTTGATGGTAGAAACTGTTGGCCATTAACAACGATGCCATCCCTCAACCAGTCCGTGGAAGGACTCAAATGTCTTTTCTGCGAGTGTGTCTTTAAATGCTCAGCTTGATTGAAGGCTTTTCCACAGACTAAACAGGTGAAGGGTTTCTGCCCAGTATGGATGAGATAGTGTCTCTGGAGTTTAGATGCCGTAGGGAAGGATTTTGGACAGACGGGACACTGGTGCATTTTTGAATCACCTCCTTTATTGTTTTTCCTTGTTGATGATCCTCCTTTTATTAGACCTAGGGTAAGGCACATGAAATTACATGTTAAAACAAGCATGGATGGCCAATGTGGCAAGAAGCGTCACTTATCCGTTGATTGTGGATATTAGATTAGATTCAACTTTATTGTCATTGCACAAAGTACAAGTACTGAGACAACGAAATGCAGTTAGCTTCTAACCAGAAGTGCAAATAGTAGTAAAGTGCAGAGTAGAAGTATGTACAAATGTGGAGATAAATATGGGATATGGGGCTAAATATGGAATAAACAGTATAAACAGGAATATAAACAGGAGGGCTATAAGTATGGATAAATATGAACATAAATATGGAATAGACAGTATAACACAGTATAAACAGGAGTATCCAGTAACACTTCACTATAAGTAATTACTAAGTAATAAAACCCACAACACAATGTTCTCACTAAGAAACTATAAAACTTATTTTGCATACATAGCCTAATGACATCAACATCAACGTTAGAATAACAACAGCGTAACGTAATACGGCAAAATCAAACGTCGGACTCCCTAACTGGCGTAGCTCAGCTCAAATGTAGCCTAAACTAACGTAACACCGCTAGCTTTCCTGGCGTATATGTCAAAAATACTTACGTTACTATACACGTTTGACAAAGTATTTTACGACTGCTGTATTCTGGTGCAGAATTCGTAACAGATGTGAGAAGAGCTAGCTAGCGCGCTCGCTAACGACAATACTCCTCTCTGACGTCACGCACACAAACATGTACATCCCTCAAAAAGTTACGGTCGGAAACAACAGTTTTGCGTTCCTACCTGAACCGCCTCTACCAAAGATCGTTTTAGTTGAAGATAAGGAACTCAAAAAACTTCCCTCACGCCGAGACAAACAAAGCTGTTTCACTCAAAACCGACTCAGGAACGTACATTTTACCTCTAGTTCTTAATACTTTTGACGTGTGTAATTTGGTTGAAATAGACCTTATATAATTTATCAAAATATTCTGCAACAGTGGGCCATATATCTCGCAAAATGTACACAGAGTAAAGGCTGGTCTGTATCCCCCGCCTCGTGTTTTGGTACCCGGAAATGGGGCAGAGTGAACTCTCTCACTTTCTTGCTCCTGATGAAGGCCCCTGTCTGACTTAAACGTTGACAAATAAAGCAAATAAAGGGATTTACTCCCATCACCACAAACTTTTTTTTGAGAGTGTGCATGTTGATATCTTCTTGCTCCTTGCTAACCATAGTCACGTTTTCTTCTCTGGTGTACTGTGCCTCAGTTGACCAACTTTGGAGACTTGATTATTTTATCCAAAATGATTGCAAAGTGTATCTTGTTGTTTGACACATGGATGCAACAGTATGTAAATTGTACAACACAGTAACTCAATAGCCTAAACACAACTCTCTTGATAGGTCTGCTGTGAAGGCCGACATCTGATCAGATAATGACTTGAGGAAATGAATGGATTTGTTTAGACATCTCACATGTTTGGAAACAGACAAAACATACTTTGGGGGTGTCAGAAGAAATTAGATATGTGCTGGATATGAGTGCCTGGAGTGACACCATAACTGGCCTTAATTAGCCTCGTCTCCAAATTTAAATGAACTGCAGCATTTAGACTTTTTTCCAGATTCTGCCTTGAACCCTAAGCGATGTCAGGGCAGAAAAAGCCCCAAAACACTCGAGGAAGGTACAGAGTAATGTGCATATTATAATCTCTCTCCTGAAATTATTTGATTTGACCCTCAATCAAATTTAAGAGATTACATTTTATGCATATGTACAATATCGTCTGGAATTTTTATTTTTTTTAAACTGTTGGTTCAACAATACAAATGATAGGCACCCCTTTCTAATACTTCATTGCAGACTTTAGCAATGATGACCAAACGTTTCTCGTAACTTGCACCTTTCTGATGGCAGCTTTTCTTCAATTACAACCCACTCCAGTTCTTCAGTGTTTGAAGGATTCCATTGACCAACTGTACATTTCAGGTTTCACCATAGACTGCATAACATTTTCTCTTGCACCATTCCTGGGTGCTTTTGGTTGTGTATGTATTGTCCTGCTGCTGGAGGAGCCTTCAATTGACAGTTTTCTGACACTGGGCAGCACATTTTGCTCCAAAATGCCTTAATATTCTGATTTCATTCATCCATAATACGTTCAAGACGTCCAGTACCCAAAGCAGCTCCACAGCATTATAGAACCACCGTCTGACTGTAGGTAGGGTGCTCACTTCATTGTCTGTAAACAAAGTGCTGATCTGCATTGCCAAAGAGACCGTAAAGCCCTTCTTGGTTCAGTACTGTATGGAAACCATTTCCCCAGAGCTCTTCATGTCATACATTGTGTTTTTTTCCTGATAATTCTGAGATCAATTTTCCTCTTACCACCACGTCCTGGGAGATTCTTGAACTGTGGAAACAGGAACACCAAGGTCTCTAGAGATGGCTTCATATCCTTGTGAACATTTATGTTTACTGATAATTGCTTCTCTGAGATCCTCAGGTACCTCTTTTCTCTTCACTATTTTCAGACGACCAGGGAAGCAGAACAGACTTTTTTTTATCACTTTAAATTGGATAATTGGTTCATTTACACCATGTGGGCACCTGCAGCCTGACACAGGGGAGGCGAATTACACTGCAAATGAGAATCTATTTCCTCCAACAAAATTGATTTGAATTATTCCAAAGGGTGCCAATAATCATGGCCATGGCCACTTTTCAATTGTGAAACCATAAAATATATTTTTTAAATTCTTATTGTTTGAACATGTGCTGTAAATCGATGGATGAATGTGTGAAGACCGGAATGTATTTTAATTTCCAATTATTTCAGAAGATATTCTACATTATCTGCATCCCGCTCCTCTGTGGCATAATTATACTGTACATTAAGTTCAGAAACAAAATTGTCACCTTCGGTCCTCAGAAAAATCTATGTTCAGTGCAGAACAATGAGTTATTAATTGAAATAAAAACAGAAATGAATAAAACGTTGGGTTACTTAACGTAATCCCTGGTTCTTTGATAACAGAGTGAGGTGTTTCACTATGGGAATCGCTTTAGGCGTGACCACTACGGAAGCTCCAATGACACAACGTCTGTCTCTGACAGACAGGTCGACCCGTGGGAAGGCCCCGCCCCCCTTATATATCACGGCTCGACCCCACCGATAGACCATTCTATACCGGTTTCTTTCCTTGTCCCTGCAAGAAGGGACATGTAGGTGAAACACCTCACTCTGTTATCAAAGAACCAGGGATTACGTTAAGTAACCCAACGTTCTTTTTCTAACTCCGTTCGGTGTTTCACTATGGGAGATATAGCCCACTCCCGGATTGCAGCTCTCCCGAAGCCAAATGGCTCCCAGACCCAATCCAAGTACCACTAGACAGTCACGAAGCCCAGTCTCCAGCACTGTATGGGCCAAGGATGGACCCGACACATCCAATCTGTAGAATCTCACAAATGTGTGCGGTGTAGCCCAACTTGCCGCAGCACAAATGTCCTCAACACGAACTCCTCTAAACAGGGCCCATGACGTAGCCATGCCTCTGGTGGAGTGAGCCTTTAACCCTAGGGGCGGCTGCAGGCCTCTACACCTGTAAGCCAGCCCTATAGCATCCAC
>CABFOP010082878.1:0-12236 GCA_900683385.1 Anoplogaster cornuta | reverse complement strand
TAACTAACCCATAAAGCTCATGGTGCAAACTATTAAGAGAGTAACCATACAATAATAAAACTAGAAATGAGAAATTCAACTTTTTCACACAGATATGACAGAAATTATGGAGCTCTATTTTGAGTGATGCTGTAGGCAATATGCAAACCTCCCCTAATACAAAACACTCCACTGCTACAGGATATAGGGCTCAACTGTCACAGATATATATCACTCAAGCATGACATTCTCTCTAAAAGGTTTTAAGTAAATGGGGACTTGTCTGTTCAACTTCCAGCAGGAAACATGGCCAGGTATTCACCGTATACTGCTAAGGGGATTGGCTTGGATTGGGCCTCTGGGGTTTACGTTGGCACAGGCCTTCATGTGTACCAGGGTCCTGAAAACTCCCCTGCCTATCAGTTCCTTGTATGAGAGGCGTGGCGGCGGGGTAATGGGCTGGAGAAAGTGCTTTATGTTAAACTTTATGTCTTAGCATTGCTGTAGAGTTCATTTTGATTGTGGGAAAGGCCAGGCATGGGAGATGGGAAAGACATATTGTGCTTCTACTTTGTGGGAACATATTTTAAATATACCAATATGTTGAAATAGTGACTCTAAAAAGAACGTCTGCCTCACAGAACTATTAAAGTAGAGAAACTTTATGGAACGATGACAATCACAGTCTTCAATTATCCGCGTACGATTTCCATTTAGCTGTGCAGACAACCACCCGTTATTCAACTGAATCAATGAAAACACCAAAGATATATCATAGCGGTGAGAACAACAACAGAGTTGATTGAAAGTGGAGTTGGACTTGAACCTGTCTCTTGTGATATCCAGCCAGCTCCTACTTGGGAATTGTGGGTAATTAAAGGAATGCTGGGAATTCATGCTGAGCTTTAGTAAACCCTCCTCAGACCGGCCTGCCACATCACAGCAGCTGGACAGCTCAGCACCAGATCTCATAGCATCACTCTCATGTGGCCCTCAAGTTTATTTTAGGGGTGACGTTTTCCTTCGCATTTTCTCCACAGAGCATCCTTCTCTCTGTCTCTCATAGTAATATTTGTCTCGCGTTGTTAATGCCTCAACTCAATTCAGCCTGAAAGCACAGAATGACTTCTTTAATATGTTGTGACTTGATGTAATTGATTGTAGCGACTCTCCTGTCCAGTGGTATGGATATTAGATTTAGTGTGTTTTGTATGTAGAACGTTATGTCAGAGGCAAGACAGCCAGAGGATGAGCTTTGTGTCAACAATGTAGTTTATTCACCATGGTGATGAGAGGGAGGCTGCTGCACCAGTAACATCCTCAGAAATCATGACTTAGTTCTCGGTCACGATTAGCTTGTTCCATGTTGATCCCTTGCCATGGCAACCAGACGATGAGCCTTGGTGAGAATGCCACAATATTTGTCTGTGTGAGGTATAAACATAGTCTTCAAACCACATCATTGCATCATTGTTCTATATACTGATATGGTCTCCACCGGGATTTGAGAGATCCTTTTCCCACCTATGGATAAGCAATCAGCTGGTGCTCTCTGTTGAGATTTGTACAGGCAAATGAATGCCGGAAGGGGGTCTCTCCATCTCTGAAGATGGACATGCACCACACCCTGTAAGAGCCAGAGAGACACCAGATTTTCATGTGTAGCCTTAAATTGGTTTCACATGAGTTGGGCACGCCACTGCATCAGCAGATTCTCTGATCAAATTAAACAGAGATGAGGGGAGAAAAAAAAATAGGCAGCGGTTGTACTGATCTATAATTCAATAAACAGGACCAAGCAGGGGCAGACAGAGGGGATGCTGTATTGCCTTTATCTCTGAGCTCTATATCTGGTTTAGCCATGGATAGTTAACCCATGCGCAAGAGATACACAGTAAACCTCCATCCATCATCAATGCAACAGCCGAGACAAGCCTTCTGGATTCGTTACACATATATATAGACACATACTGTATAAGCAGGAATGTAGAGGTTAAACCCACCTAATCTTAGTTTATTCACCATATGAATCCAATTTTATGAATTAACACATTAATTTCAAGAAACATAAATTAATACTATTATGAAAATATAATTGTTTTTGCTGTTTCTACTGGTGGCTGTTCACTTTATGGTGACCATTTCCTGAAATGATATTCATCCCTCAGAAAGGATAAAGATACCATACTAAGAATAACACTACTGTGCTTAGGTTACATCAATAACGCATGGGATTAATACAAATAAAACGACTCAGCTCACAAATAAATGTCTTACATTTGGACCCTGGTGTGTGGAATATTTGTTTATCACGATACAGTGCTAACATATGCATGGAGCTGCCTCACTTTCATCATGAAAAAACTGAAGCGGCACTCTCAATTGTTCAGACTGGGGCATATGGAAGGCTTCTGAGGAGATGGTTCTCAGGAGTCCATTTGAACAGTTGTGGACACATGCTGTAAAAGTATCACGAGAGAACACATACACACACACACACACACACACACACACATGCGCGCACATAGTAATGTATCCTTGAAAAATAAACATCTCTCTGTTGGTGTTAAATGTCCACATATTGAGCACTAGTTGATGAGAGGGCATCTTCGGCGTGAGCTTGTAGAAGATCAGTCGCTGCAAACTAACACAGGAGATAATGAAGATAATGAGTCTCTCCGTTAATGCTGTGCAGATTGATTGCAGACAGAAATTGTGCCGTGTGCCAAACATTCTGAAAAGATTACACTAATATCCTGTAATTTTGATGTTAGCTTTAATATCGTTTGAAAAAGCCAGATGTCCTTTGTTCTCAAATCATCATGAAAAGCCACCAAAAAGGCACCATATGCAAGAATTTTATAAATCTACCATTACCATTATTGTATTTTTTTATATTCTCATCTTGTTATCAGTCGTAGATGATTATAGAGGCAAGCTTACCACTGGCTTTGTATCATAGCACACGGTTGCAATGCTCCTCCTAAGCAATAACACACAGAGACTCACATTCAAGGACGGCTTAATGGGAGTCAAATGCTTTCAACCTGAAAATAGTACTCTTTGCCTTTCCATGTACTTGTGTCTATTGTTTACCCTGCGGCGGTTATTTCCAATCAGTTACTTATGAAGAAGCAGACGTTTTGTCCTGTTCAACAAGGCTAGATTAATTGAAACTAGTATCCTTTAAGATCATTCTGAAGTACGCTGCTGTCCATGGCAGACCTCTCTTTGGATATCTGTGCACTGAACTCTAAATCATTATAATTGAAACTACATTATAGCCTAACAAAAATGCCGATTTGGTGTACATGTTGGTATTTTTGCAGGGAAAATGAGTTGTGTTCATTTAATCAGACATAATATGGCATGCGTTGTATCTAAACAGTGTAATAGCCCAATTACATTTCAATTGGTTTTATAGAGGCTAGGAACTAAATAAATACACAGGGAATTACATTCCACCCTGAGGTTTACTCTTACAGCTCACAATATTTATGGGTCATCACTAGAGTGTTTTATAGTCTCAGATGTGAATATCATCTGTGATATTTTGATTAGGGCACTTGAATTTACTGTATGTCAGTCACTACCCTCATTTCAGCTAAATCAGAAAAGACCATGCAAGGTAATAGCCAAAAAATACTGTGTTTGGATTGTAACAGGACCCCATGTGTGTGCTGACCCGGCCTGATCTTCCCACAGCAGTGTCTGGACCAGGCAAGGCAATGCGCACAGAGACGCAGGACCAAAACAAAACAAACGGGGTCTAAGGGAACAAGTCTGTGGATTCAGAGTTCAGCGCAGCCACACAGGGCTCATGGAGGACTCCTATCTAGATAGGGAAAGAGCCACATTCCCCTGAAATGAGCTTCTCTGGGATGAAAGCCTCGTGTGAGCTCCCCAGATGACCCACGACCCTGTCTGTATTTGTGCAGGGGGGAGCCCTGATCCTGGGCTCTCTGCCTCCCTGCCAGGCTCCTGGGGAGTCGAGTTGGGGTGGCCAGACAAGATCACCATTCTACCCTCCAGTGTTTTGCTTTTGGGGTAAAGAGAGACTCTCAGATGAGCCGGCACTGTCACAGCAGTGACCTTTCACCCCAGGAGTTTCAATGGGCCATAGAAGGCCATTCCTGGAGTGCAGGGCTATCCCGTTTCCAACACACTTACATTTCAACAAATCTTTAAATCTGCTGTCAGTGATATTCAGTGTTTTCCTTTCCAAACATCGTGTATTCAAGTCACTGTCATGTGATTCGATGTTGTGCAGCAACTCAAGTCCACATTTACTTGCCAGTAGCTTACACCAGCACAGTGTGTCTCTGCAAACTGGGACAGGTCTCCTGGACAGGAGAAGAGGAGACCATCTCAAGAAAATCAAATCTGTAGGGAGGTGAGGAGAGAAGCTGTCTTCGGAAACCTGTTTGATCCCTTTATCTCAGCCAGGGGTTGTGTGCTGACATCATGATGAACACCCCATGGTCTCTGATCACTCTAGCACCAGGGATGAAAAGAGTCACAAGTCCACATCACTCTTTATCCCCATACCTGATGGTGGCACATTTGGAAAGTAAGGATGCTCAAAGTTCAACAGCAGAGAAGCAAGTCAATGGCTGGTCTAGGCATGAGCCCCATACACTGTGGCTACAAGGGGTAACCTCTGCCCTACCCCTTAGGCTTAGCAGGATGTCAGAATCATGCAATTACAAACAAACACAAATGCCCCACATTCCACTTTCACTTGAAACAGTTGAGTGACCCCCTCTCCCCTATGTTGGGAGTTACCTCTACCCGTTCCGTCTCCCCCTCAGGCCAATGTTAATCCAATAGAAAGCCTGCTTTAAAGGAGGTTAAACAGGAAGATACAGCATGTGAGTGGTTGCTGAACACAGCCTCCAACTCCTCCCCCACAAGGCTGAAACGTCTTCAGGGGGGCCAAAAGAAAAGAGGGCACCTTGACCCGATTGTTATCTTTGCCATGACCCAACCCTGGTTACCTACACTTCCTACCAGCTTTGCTACCAAAATTAATTTTTTCCTCATATTCAGTTTTATATTTCTCCCAAAAAAGTGTTTTACAGTGAGAGAAAATGTGAAATTATAATAACAGTATAACTTCACAGTATTTCACACAATTTCCTTCTAAAACAAAACGTATAGTCCTAATGTTTGGCACTGTTTTTTCTAGAAATTATCCAAAGTTCCCATGCACCACTGCAACGTAAAATCACAGAGGAAACACTGGTGCAAGGAAACAAATGCGGCCCCTGATCGATCATGAAAATAGGAAAGGGTGGTGTGTGACACGTTTTATGATATGAAGGTGTGGCCCTGCTTGGCTGCCCTTATGCAGTGGAGTGAAGTGGAGACCGGGGTGCAAGGTCACACAGCCATCAGCGTTGGTCTCATAAACACCCCTGAGCCTGAATTACCTTCACGCGCCTGAGGGCGGGACCCACAACATCTCGGGGCGCTGCACGTGTAGGACAAACCTTTCCTCTTTCTCTCTCTCTCCCTCTTGCTCGCTGTCTCCCGTGCACTCTCTTTCTCCGTTCCCTCTGTCACATGCAGACACGCACAAATGCACTTTTTCGTAGCAGTTTTATTCTCTCACTTTTCTCTATCGCATTCTGTCTTCATCACTCCATCATTCTCAGTCTTTCTCACACTTCTAGAACTAGAGTTTGGCAATATCCGGATATGGTCTTGTGGCTGCATCATAAAATATCCCATATATATATATAACAGTTAGCCAGTGTCTTTTCTCACCCGCAGCCCATTAAATGACATTAGCAATAACATTAGCAATTACTGTAACCGTAGAGGGATGTTATTTACCTGCTCTTTGTAATGTTGGTGTTGTAAAGCTGAATGTACATGGATTACATGGTTCCTATGCATCTCTTAGCGAGGCTCCCAGGTAGTCACTGACCCAAGAGACAAAGGTCGCCAGCGAGAGACAAACAGAGCTGTACTCATCCTCCTAATTCTCAGGAATGTCCTCCTGGAGACAAGAGAGAGGCTCTTTCACATGGTTCCTAATCAGAGTCATGCTCCCTGCACTTAATTTCGGAGGACACTTGGTGAACAACTGCCTTGTCTTCACTCAAACTTGCTTGGTGTCCTATTCACCCCTGCAGAACCATCACCGGACAATGTTTGTTCACGGCCATGCCAACGTCTCTCTCACGCCACACACGTTCAATGCTACTTTAACAACTTGTCACTTTACAACACATGTTTTATTTACTTGTGTTAAAAACATATGCATACTACTACGGTATTGCTGTGATATTTTTCTTTCGCACGTTTTTGTGTTCAATTTGGATAATTTTGACTAAATATGTGACAGACACACACCACAGATCCACCTCCCCTATTGACTTACCAGATACTGATGTGTAATTGGAGTCCAGATTCAATGGGTAAATAAGTTATATACGTTAAAACAAATTATTTTAAATAATGTTATACAGTCTTTATTGAGGAAAGGAACGATAAAATTACATATTATAAATGTGTATGTCAGTCACAGCTGTTATGATGTTAGTATCTGGGCATCAAGTGCAGCCTCATTTTGCCTGTTTATACAGACAAACAGCATATGATCCTAACTTAACTGTGATTTGTGGGTTCAGATGTGCTCTGAGCCAGCTGCAGTAGTCATCATAGCATCCCTCCCAGGAGTCTGTAACAATTATTATAACAAAGCTTTATAACATATAACTTGAGAATGGGGCCTCTGGCCGCCCCACAGCTCTTTGCTCTCACTATTGTGTAGCAGGGTATTACTGTAAATCTAGGGCCTTCTTGGCACAAGCCAAGAGGGTGTAGTCTATCTTTAACAATATGACAGTTGGCAAGTGGACTCACCAAGCATTAAAGACACATGTTGGATAATACACTTGTCTATGCACATTTGCCAAGATTGCTTCCACAAGGGAGCCCCTCAAATGGTGGCGAGAATTTTCTGACATTTCTAAAATCCTGGATTTAAAATTAGCATTTACTTTTATATTTTATAACTGGTCTTGACTTTCTAATCCCACTGAGGGCTCATGTCCCTTAAGTTTCGTAATGAGCCATATTTTACAGACTTCAGCTCCTCTGGGGACTGTGATTTAGCCTGAGAATTAACAGACTTGAAGTAATTTATGGAACTATTTCACTGCATCATAGTAAAGCTATGGAACAGGCCATTTTCATTTTCTTTTGTATAATGCCAGCCATTTCCTGCCAAATTTGCATGAGCTAGGGCAGATTGACAGTAAACATCTGTGTGAGTGTAGGACTAATGGGTCCACACGCATGGATAATCTTTCAAACTGGGATGAGTTGTGTCACAATTCTGAATAATTTCACAAACCTCTGTCACTGATGTTTTTGTTTTCAAGACCTTCTTTTTAAGTTGAAGGTAGTCAAATCTCCTTTCTTCAGCATAGGGCAACATCCCGATATGTCTGGCTTTGGCCTGAATATAGACCTACAGTATACGAGTTAGTGCATGGCAAATATAGCCAAAGCTGGGTGTATCACAGCAAAGGGATTTGTGGAAATTCTGCTCACAGACAATCATAATTGGAATGATTTTGTGTGGTTGTCCCAGTCTAAAGATAGTGACTCACATGGCAAACACAAGACATGGCAGAGCCAAGCACTAAACCTGCAAAATGTGTGGTTCCTGAAATTGGTGGCCTGGACAATTAGGGAGGTAGGGTCTAAACAGGGGCACTGGCCAGAGGCCGCTCAAGGCGCGTGATTTAGACTGAAAGGTAGCAGCTATGATGGAGGGTCATGGACAAAGGGTCCACTCACCAATGCTCTTTTGCTTTACGCCTCAAACCCACGCGCACTGCCCTTCGATTGCTTATTGAATTACATCTAATCATTCAATTAAAGTCACATGGAGGAGCAGCATAAGTTGTCCCAGATAACGAGTGCTGTGTTGTTGTACGTGGGAAGTTTGAAAACAAGATGTCTGATGATGGGTGTCTCAATCACTAGCTGCAACCAGTTTTACACATGGCAGCAGGGGGAAAGCACCAGCAAGAATCTGGATAAGTTGACAAAATGTTGTGATCACTACATCCCATACTTCAAAAAATACATTTCACATATCACTTCACTGTATGTGAGTGAGTTACATATAAATAAAGCATAAGTATAAAACATGCAATCAGGGTTGAGGGTTTCAGTTACTGCTAAATTAAACTTTAGAAAGAGCAAGACACATGATTTCAGCGACTTTGAGCATGGTATGATCTCTGTTGCCAGATACTCTAGTGATCAGAAACAGACAGCTTCCTGGGATTTTGGCACTACAGAGTCTACAATTGACCAAGAATGGTGCAATGCACAAAAAACATCCTGTCAGCAGGAGATCTGTGAGCAAAAACATTGAAGAGACAGGAGAATGGCACAATTGTTCAAGCTAACAGGTGGGCCAAATATGTAAATAACATGTTAGGACAACAACTTTGTGCAGAAGGGCACCTCAGAACGCACCACTCCTCGAACCTTAATGTGGATGGGCTAGTGATCACCAAAATTGGATAATTGAAGAATGGAAAAATGTGTCCTGGTCTGACGAATCACGGTTTCTGTTGTATATTGTATGTAGATTGGAAGGGTCAGAATTTGGCTTGAACAGTATTAATCCATGGACCCATCCTGCCTGCTGTCAACAGTACAGTCTGCTGGTTGTGGCGTAATGGAATGGGAAATGTTTTCTTGGCACACATTAAGCCCCTTAGGACCAAATGAGCATGGTTTGAAAACCCACAGCATGCCTAAACATTGCTGCTGACCAGGATGCCCTAGTCTACCCTTTTTACATGGATACTAGTCCCCATATCTCAACCCAATAGAACACATTTGGGTGAGGTGGAAAGGAATGTTTGCAGCATGAATGTGCTGCATGACACTAGCAAGTCAGCGTGTCACTGTGGAGCATTTCCAGCACCTTGTTGAATTAATGCAGTGAAGACTGTTCTGTGGGCAAGCGGGGGTCCTACCTAAATACTACCTAGGTAAACTTAATAAAGAGGATACTGAGTATATATCTGCAAGTATATTCCAAATCTATTTTGACCATCCAAAATATATTTCAAATAAATCTAATCTACATGAATGAATACATTTTGGGAAATATACTGAAACATATCTCTAAACGTATTCTGAAGTATATGTAAAATTATTTTTCTCTATTGGATAGCATCTGGTGTGATGTTGATGCAGCAGTATTGAATGTTGAATGATCACAGGACTCTCAATAATATATTTTATTTAAGGCTGTAGAATGTCAATATTCAGGAGAAATGGGACTTTTCTTGGCATACGTCTGTATGTATCTAAGACCTTATGCAGGGTCACTTCCAAGGTTCCCTCGATCCGCACAAGTTCCATGTGGAGATCTACTGTGGCTGGAGCCTGTTGGGTGTTGAGAGGCAGCAGCGAGTGAGGAGGAAATGGGGTCTGGCATGTTGACTCAGGAGTAAATCCCCCTGGACCTCTCAAAATGCTGCTATTAGAGTTTAATCACCCTGCTATCCTGGACACACGCTGGAGCTGTGCGGGATGACTGATGAGCAACACTGTAAGCTTCAACTCATCCAGAAGCTGCAATCAATGGTTCAGTAGGATTACAATCTAATGATGAGGACACAGAAAACTCTAAAATAGAATAATTGTGATCCATCCTTTCCAAATGTAATGTTTCCTACTTTATATTAATACAAAAAAAGCCACTTTCCAGCTTTTGAATGACTTGTTTCTGAAACCATGGAATGAATAGCCCATGCAATTTACTCTTCCTTCAAGACACATTTCACTAACTCAGATTTCCCAAGGCCTTTGCAACAATGTTCTCAATTTCTCAACAAGCAAGGCTCTTTGTTTTCACTGTGCACAGCTTATATTGAGACAGAGGGCCCATTCTGTTGTCTACAAAGCCATAAGAAACGCACCAGAGAATTGTCTCAAGAAGATTTGCATAATGCTAAGTGATTGAGTCTCTATTTTAAGCAGATTTTTTTCCAGACATGGCTGTTTGAGCTACCAGAGAAAAGGAAAAAGAACAAGTGTGGAGAGGAATGGACTATCAAAGGGAGGAACAGAGCTTTCATGTTAGGACACTTTGATTGTGTTACAGATTGGTTCCAGGTGAGGCAACTCAGGGAGAGAGGAAATCCAAGGGAAGAGAGAAGTTCTTAAGTAAGGATGGCATCGCCAGGATTTAAACATTAGGGCAGGATTTAGAATAGCAGGTGTAGAGAATTGATGAGGCTCAGATATTCTATATTGTGGTGGGTGGCAACGCCATAGGGTACTTAAACAGTTCGGGTACTTAAGTGTTCCGTTGTCTTTTTATGTCTGTGCAGACACAAGCCATACAAGGCCTGGAAATGTGTTATTTAAAATCCCTACCCATCCCAGTTTTATTAAATGGATTTCTGTTTTGAAGTTCACCGTGATCTGTGTGCCTCTCTGGACCAACTCTGGTCCAGCATCATCCTGCCTGGCTCTTCATGCCAGTGTGCTTGTGCTGGCTCTCTGGGCTGATTGGAAGCAGGCATTGCGTGGGAAGTCCAATTACAAACGGAAATTGCAGTGAGCCCAACATTGTGTAGCCAAGGCTTGCCGCCTGGTCACTTACCTGCACATCTGCATTGCTTTTTAAAAAGCAGTAGCCACCTTTTTCCACCACCTTAATTGGAGTTTCCATCATTGATTGCTTGAAAGAGAAATACACAGCTACGGTCTGTTTCCTGGCTTTTCACTGATGTCTGATGAGAGGGAAGTGGGAGTTAGGTTTAAATTTATACCAGGAGGTCCTGTTTTATGCTCACCTAAATGAAACAGTCTAAACGTATGTGATTCCCATGATGTGTGGTGCAGGAGGTGAGATGTGCATGAAATACTGTCGCTGGAATAATGTGTTCAGATGAAATATCACATACATGATGGTATTGTCTTTTAATGAGAAAATAGTGATGCTTGGCTGGATGAAAAAATGGAAACTAAATTGTTCATAACCCTGAAATGGTCTACGTAATCACATAGGAGAATAGGATAGGATGAATCCTTAAAAAATGGGCTCTGTTATGAAAATCGTTTTTCTACTTTATTGGACAGGTCTTTATAACGTGTAGCTCCCTCCCCCTTCAGCACAGACTAAAATTCACCCTTGACCTGTAACACAGTATCCACTCACTCATGGTCATACTCTACTCTCAGGAATGTTTTCATGTGTCATGTAAGTTCATTTTTCTCCTCTGTTCAACCATGCAAAATAATAAGCCAGTGGTTTTGGAGTTATAAAGCACATAATTCCCACGATTGTAGTTTCTAATCCATATTATGTGGTCTTGACATACAGCTACATTTATTACCCCAAGTGAAAGAAGTGGCTGGAGACACAATATTGCTGTTTGCCCTTGTCAGTCTGAGAGGACGAATGGTGCACCTATCACCCCCACCCATCCCATATGGGCAGTAGTTTCGCAGGAGTTTCTCCCTGAATGCATGAAGCAATCTTGGGGCAACGCCTCCAGTCCAATGTTGACTTGGTTCATCAGAAGCCAGGAACACTGCTCAACATATGGGGATCATTTTAGGGGGGAAAAATGACTTATGGTCCAAGAAACATATGTAAACTAGAGCGGCACTCGGAGAGCACAGACCTCCGCCCCTGTAGGCAAAATGTTATGGCGTCTAAGTTGGCCCATGCAACACCTCTCCAGTGAGTTTCATGGAAATTGGTCTGGTAGTTTGTTTTTTGAATTGGTTACTGTAGCGCCACCTGTAGTCCTGCTCTTCCCCCCTTACGTCTGTCCTGTCCTATCAGCAAATCGTTGCTGGTTTTGTGAAGACGTCCCATTCACATTCATTAACAGCCAATCACAGCAGTAGTAGAGGGAGCAGTGGGCTGGTTCATAGTCTGCAGACAGTACAAGATCTAGATTGGAGATGGGAGTTATATAGCCCTTAGTACTCCAAGGACATGTTAAATGTTCAGTATATAGGAGAGATATTGTTTTCTATGAAGTCAATCATTTTAATGTTCAGAAACTTTATTTTCATCCACCTGAAAGTGTCTGTTGTTTACTTTGAATGATTGAAGTTTACAGTACCTTTTAAATGCAAGTTGAGACACTATGTAACAGGTGTCACTGTGTTGCTCGTCAGTATAGTTTCCACCCTCACTTTCCTCATGTATGTCTATGGGAAAAAAGCTTTTTGGGCTGCAGGGTGTCACG
>CABFOP010082869.1:0-10368 GCA_900683385.1 Anoplogaster cornuta | reverse complement strand
GCTAACCTAACAGCATGACAAGCCACCATGCCAACCTGTCTAGTGCTACTATAGTGCAGAGGGGTGGAATCTAGGCAATAAACTCTAATTAATGGTGCAGGTAAAACTAGTGGGAAAGCTACAGCTTGAACAGCCCGACTAGGTGGACAGGACCTGTCCCTCCGGAGCGCATCAGTCATATGTACGGGGTTACGAACTGTAACCAAGGAAAATAAGGCTGAGCATCTAGTAGTAATTAGAGCAATGGGAAAGGGTGGAGAAGAATGCAAGTTAGGAACTGTAACTGTCTCCGAATGACTCACTCCTTGTCCCGTATAGAAGAAGGGGCTGGTGTCTTCATTCCCAGCTCTAGAACAGAGTGGCCGAAGGAGCCCCAGTCATGTCCAGCTTGTAAAAACGCACAAAAGGACTTGGGGAAGACCAAGAACCAGCAGTGCTTATGTCTTCCAACGACACACCCTTAAACAGGGCTGATGAGGCAGCCATACCTTGAGTGGAATGTGTTCTGACACCTGAAGGCGGAGTTAGACCCGATCTGGTGTAGGCTAAAGAGACACCCTCACATAACCTACTGTATGTGACAGATGCTGTTTTGAGAGAAGACAACCTTTGGTGGAATCCCCAAAACACACCAACAGCTGCTGCATCGTCCTGAACGCTGTCATGGCCAGTGTCTGTAGCGGAGGTGATGCTGTGCATCTATGTGTGAGCATTTGTAACTATTTTAGCACTCTATTGACTGACTGTACATGTTTTGGTGCAGAAGTTGGCAGTATACTGTGACTTAGTGTTCCAGCTCACCTAGGCTTGCCTGGCCTTCGGGCACTCGCATAAAAGGCCTCTCCATCTCAAAGTCCCGGGCTGAATTTCAGTCCCAGTACATCCCTGCACGGCATTATATATTGTACAGGCGCTTGGGGGCGGAGCCCCGGCTGATAGGGGCATGGTTGAATTTTCAGCGCTCGCGCACAAGCATAGCCCATAAGGCGAAGCATAAACGGCGAAGCCTACGATAAATAAAACTAGCAGTAAGTAGCCCTTATGTCCATAGTACTGTGTGTACATGTACAAATTATGCAGGCCGTTTGAGATAGGCTCCAGCACCCCCCGCGACCCGAACTAGGACAAGCGGTTTGGACGATGGATGGATGGTTAACAAACATGCACTGTGGTTTAAAGGAAGACCATAACAAACATGTGCATTAGTCAGAAAGCAAATGGTCTCAGTTCAAACTGTGCCATGTACAGAACTGGAACACAAAACATTCAGAGTAGGTTTATTCAAACACAGAAAAACTCATTATTAGGCTCATTATAGCTCAATCCAAATCCAAATTCCTTTGTAATAGACTACAGACTACTGACAACAGATAACAATTTGCTAGCACACTTTCCATGTCCAACACTCCCGCCCAGCTCTTACTCTTTACATATGGTAAAAGAATATGACATTTTACATCAAGGCATTTAGCTGATACTCTTATCCAGAGTGACTTAAAATGCATGCAACAGCAAAATAAGCTTAAATCTTTAGATCACAAATATTACAAGGGTGTTGGCAAGGGGTCCATGGTACAGAGACACAAGGCCGAATCTGTGACCAGCTACATAGTGAAGTGCATTCAGGATGTCACTGTCATGAAACACATTACCACACGGGCCAATCAGAAGCCATGGATGACAGCAGAGGTCCTTATGCTGCTGAAAACACGAGATGTTTCCTTCAGATCGGGGATGAAGCAGCCCTCAGATCAGCAAGACCTGTTCTCTCCTGCGCCACCAGGGAGGCAAAACTGACCTATGCACAGAAAGTCCATGGTAATTTCTGACACCAGGGACACACGTTGCATGTGGCAGGGCATCCAGGTCTTAAGATCCAGGACTATAAGATCACGACATGCGCTGATGACAGTGACGCCTCCGTTCCCCATAGGCTGAATGACATCTATGCACACTTTGAGGCACTAAACCAGAGTCAATCCACGCAAAGCAGCAGGTCCTGACAACATACCTGGTGTGTTCAGGTGCTGACCAGCTAGCAGGTGTTCTCAGACAACTTCAACATCTCCCTGTGTCAGGCTATTGTCCCTGCATGCTTCAAGGCTACCACCATCATCCCAGTGCCAAAGAAGTCAACAGTGTCCTGCCTCATCGACTACCGTCCCGTGGCACTGACCCCTGTCATGATGAAGTGCTTTGAACGGTTAGTTTATTACTGACACCACTATGTACATAGTTTTTCTTCTATATATATAGTATTCTTTATTTATTATGTTTGTTGTATTTTGTGTAAGTGTATGTTCAGTTTTTTTGCACCTTGGTCCTGTGAGGAACGACATTTAGTTTAGCTGTTGTCGTGGCAATTTAAGTCAATTGCACTTTGTCTAGTTGGTGAGAGCAGCTCAATAAAGCTACAGTATAACACAATACCATGTCTCTTTAGTCTTTAAAGGTATAGTAGGTAAGATTTCTTACCTCAGTAGCGGCGAGCGAAGATCGCCAAATTTCAGCACTGAATCGAAATGTGGTGTACGGAAGACCGCTTGCCCGGTGTCGCTTGGGGAACGGTGTGAAGCCGATAACAGACCCGGTCTCTACTTCTCGGAGTCTGGTTTCCGGGTTGTTTGGGATTTCATTCGGTCCGAATTAAATGATTGGACGGATTTATTACAGTATTGCTACCACTACAGACACCAGATCTTTTTCATTTTTTTTCAGAGCACTTGATTTATTGATTGCTGTTGGGATATAAAGACAATTTCAACAAATATAACCAAACATGCATCTCAAAACAATTACCTATCTTACCTTTAATGCAAGCATATTATAAGCACACTTACGTTATTATTTTTCATAACACTGTATGTGCTACATACAATGACATGACTGTGCTGAAATGACAATAAACTCTATATGACCTGACTTGATTTCTATTTGATTATTTAAGATATAGAAGTGCTAAGTAAAGAAATAAGAGCCACATGTAATCGCTTGACACATGCAAGAGGATGTCACCTAACAAACATCTCTGTGGTTATCTTAAAGATTTGACGCGTCTTCAAACGTGAAACCTCTTAACATCATTAATTGCTAAGTAACTTGGTCTAGGACTGTATAAGGTAAGGTAATCTTTATTATCCACGAGGGGCAATTTGTTGTGCAGCCAGCAGTAATCAACAATCAACACACACCAATCAACACACAAACAATACATACAAAAAACATAGAACGTATAAACGTATAAATAGCGCTCCAACATGTTACTGTACCACTTCTTTGAATAAATGAATGGGAACACTTTGACTGAACAAGGTCCCCTACTTAACTTTAGAAGAGCACCAATATAACTTCAGGCATAGACCATTATCTTTTACAATCATGGACAATTGTCACTGGCTTCAGTATCTTTTGTCCTTGATGGATTATTAACTAAAGTAATCTTTATAGTCAGGGTGCACCAGGTAGCTGTGAGCAGCAGAGGTATCTGATTGTTTGTCCAGTATTATGAACGGAAGCCTACACTTCCTGACTTTACTTTACAGCTTTACAGCTTTCTACAGAAGGTGTAATTCCAATGTCTGTATGCTGAATTGAGTAGATTTGACCATTTGGAAGCCTGTAGAATTGAAGTAGTTGTAACTGCAGTTAGAAAGGGAGATAAGTGTTACCACAAGGAGGATCTTTCTGCTGGATTAACCATGGTTGGTACAGGTGGACCGGTGGCCAGTTTCTCTGTGTGGGATTATGTGGTGTTTGCTGGAACTATTTTGGTGTCTGCTGGCATCGGCCTTTTCCAAGCCATCCGTGGTCGCAAGGAGACTAGTAGCGATGAGTTCTTACTGGGTGGACGTCAAATGACAGCTGTGCCGGTTGCCATGTCGCTCACTGCCAGCTTCATGTCTGGCATCACAGTAATTGGCACACCGGCAGAGGCCTACCGGTTTGGGACTGCCTTCTGGCTCTTTGGCTTTTCCTATGCCATTATGTCAACCGTCACCGCCGAGATCTTTGTCCCCCTTTTCTACCGATTGGGCATCACCAGCACCTATGAGGTAAGGCGGCATTATGTAATATGAATTCTGTGGTATAATGGTATTTCAGTTGTACAGTATCCAAATGCCATAAAAACATGGGTAGGAGGGTAGGAGGGGGTTACAGAGAGAAAAAACAAATTGTTTTAATGTGTCTAACTGTCTAGGTTTGCGTTTCCTTTCTAGTACCTGGAGATGCGCTTCAATAAGACCATTCGGTTAATCGGGACAACCATGTATATCATACAAACGGTAACTAAAACGTCATTTCATGAAAATTCCATTTGCAATATTCAACAGCACCTGTCATTTTCCTTGTTGACTTTATGTAGATTGGAAACCAATTCCCACAACTCATTAATGTGAATTGCATGCGTGTTTACATCCAATCAACTGATTGTGGCGTCTTTCTCAGGTACTGTACACTGGTTTGGTCATCTATGCCCCAGCTCTTGCACTGAATCAAAGTAAGTCTTGAAACGTGGTCAGTTTTGCCCAAAACTATGAAGTGCAATATTTTCTTATGAAACCTCAGATCCCTACAGGCACCTGTGTTATTGTTGTTGATTTTCCTATTTGCAATTCCCCACCCTAGCCGTAAACTATACAACCTACTATATCTCTTCTGGCCCATAAAGCTGCCCATGCATAATGACCCTTACATAGTTTAACTAATCAGAAAACAAAGAAAATCATATGTGGGCATATTATAGTTTCACTGACAATCTGCAATCTGGTAATACAGACTATTTTACCTCTACTGTCCTTATAATTTGTTTTTCTGACAACAGATTGTATACATTCATGTAAGACATACACTTATTTTTCTTTCTCTCTCCTGTTTACCCTGTATAAAGGACAAACCTGTAAAAGGGAGTTTGCTCCAAGTGTGTTGTTCTTTAAATAAAGGTTGAATAAATGGCTGAAAGCACAAAGCTAGCTACAAAAACACTTTATATCTGGTTTCAAGAGAGATTAGGGTGACTGGTTTGAACTTACTAAAAGGTTTGCATGCTGTTCTGACTCAAGTCTTATTTTGACATTCTTCTTGTCACTCAGTCACTGGGCTTGATCTATGGGGAGTGTTGGTGGCCTCGGGAGTGGTGTGCATCTTCTACTGTACTTTGGTTGGTAGTCTGCATTATAAATAAATTGAATGAGTGATCTATGTAGTCAGTAGTGTACAAGTAGTGACAATAGTGTGCTGCATGTTAGACACAAGTAAATGTTAATCATTATTCAGACTTTTATCTCAAACTATTAAGCTGGCGATAATAAATGTGTTACTACGACAACAGGTTTGCATCATGCACTTATTTTGGTTCATACAATAGATACAACTATGACAATGTAAGAATGTGTAATTGTGCAAAGTATAACCTCAGTGCAAGCCTCATATAGCACTGAGGTGTAGTCATTGTCTAGTTTCAACAACCGTTGGAAGTGATTCTGACTTGGATTATGTTTCAGGGCGGACTAAAAGCGGTGATCTGGACAGACGTGCTGCAGATGGTGATCATGCTGGCAGGTTTTGTGGCTGTCATTGCTAGGGGAGCCGTGCTACAGGGAGGCTTTGGAAAGATTTGGGAGGACGCTGGCCAGGGAGGCCGCCTTGATGCATTTGAGTAAGCACACAGGCACACAAGCAGACCTGGGTCCAATAGCATTCATTCTTAGAGTTTGTTTTAACCTGATTAGAGTACCAAATGGGTGCAGTTTCCCTAGTCAGGACAATTCAGATAGTGTCAGTCATAGAACAATATATTAAATCAACTTTCCTGTAGTTGTCTAAACTTTCTATCACTCATTGTACTGTCCTGGGCAGCAAACTCCACTGGGAGATAGGTAAGTAAACCATAATCAAACCATAAGAAGTATTTGAAAATACTATTTGACCTAGGTCTGCACACAATGACCATCAAGGTAAGATAAGATAAGATAAGAGAAGATAAGCCTTTATTGTCTCCCTTAGGAGAAATTTGTCTTGGGCATCAAGAGGGCTCAATATCAGTAACCTAAAGTACACCTATTGCCTCAAGAGTTCTAGTTTAACTGGATTAGTGTCATGTTGTTCACCTTTCATCGCAGCTTCAACCCAGACCCCCTGAGGCGTCACACATTCTGGACCATTGTAGTTGGTGGCAGCGTAATGTGGGCGTCCATCTACTCCATCAACCAGTCCCAGGTGCAGCGCTACATCTCCTGCAAAACCTTAAGACATGCCAAGATGTAAGTGTTTTTGGCTGCAGTACAAATCAAATATCTTTATGTCAACGTTGTGAGCAAGGTTGCGTGCACCAACAAGTCTTACAAGGTTTTGCTTTTCATCCCTGCAGGTCATTGTATGTAAATATGATTGGCCTGTGGATAACTGTGAGTCTGGCTATGTTTTCTGGCCTCACCATGTATTCCATTTACAAGAACTGTGACCCACTTTCTAACGGTGATATAGGCGCCCCTGACCAGGTAACTGTGATATAGCAATAATCTCTTTATGCAAGATCAGATGGACTTGATATACAGCACTATTATTCAGTAACGTACATCATGGGTGACAATAAAATGTATGCATATATTTGTGAACCAGCTCCTCCCCTACCTTGTGATGGATATTCTGGCAGATTATCCTGGAATCCCTGGCTTATTTGTGGCTGCCGCATATAGTGGGACCCTTAGGTGAGGCCACAGACAAAGAAACAAAAATGTATTCTTCCACATGAAAGTAAGCATGCTGTAGTAGATAAAAAGATAAAAAGGTGCTAAGCCACTAAACCAAAGGGGCATAATAGATAAGGGGCATATGGAAGGAAAGCATGAGTTCGTGTAATCTCTGGTCATCTTCCTTCCTGAGAAAATCATCCTTAGTCATTGTTCCATTGACTACTACCAAATACTTTCTCATTAATTGGCATTTTAACTTTTTTTTGAATACGTTTGATTACAAACTATCATCTACATGCCACATGCATGAAATCTAATCTATAATCTACTTGCGTCAACCTTTCTTGTCAGTAGTTGAAAGACTACTGTTGCGTCTGTTTCAGCACCGTGTCCTCCAGCATCAACGCTCTAGTTGCTGTCACTGTGGAGGATGTTGTCCGTCCTCTGGGGAAAAGCCTGACAGAGAAACATGTGTCCTGGATCAACATGGGCCTGAGTAAGTTATGCTCTGACATGGTTCAGTGATAATTCATTTCATATTAACCAATAGAAATAAGTAAAAAATATCATTAGAGTATGTTTAGAAATGTTAACCCATTCTACATTTTAGGAATTTGTCTGGCATTGGTTTGAGTAAAAAGTTGAGTAAAAAGTCACAGCACCTAATAGTATAGTAGTATTCCTAGATTGTTCATGTATAGAAATGTGGCAGGTAAAGAAATGAGTCAAACCTTTTTTCTTTTTGACTGTCTTCTCCACATAGTTCTTGATAATCTCCTAACTGTATTTCTTTCCCCCAGAAAACACATCTGAAACACACACATTTTACTTTCTTGATAACATTTTTGTATGCACCTCCGCATCAATCAGAACACATTTTCCAGAAATCTGACAAAAGAAATCTTAAAAACGCTTCATAATGTGACAGTTATTATGTAATCACTACCTGACTCCTTGTGGCTTATAAGACACAGCCATAATTGTATCATGTTATTCTAAGCAGATAGTTACAAGGGTTACCAGTTTTCTGTGTGTGAGTTATGACATAATAATTTCATTTTTGTAAAAACAAATGGACTGATTGCTGAAAAAACAAGGTTTTACAACCCAAAACCAACACCTTTCACTTACCAACAATTACACTGCCACAAATGGAGAGGAGAAATAGGGAGTAAGTAATGAACATAAATCAAACCTCATACGTGTTTAACACTTCTTTACAGGAAATGTCATAAAAATGTCCTCTATTTAATTAATGTTGAAATAAAGATTAAAAAAAACACTGCACATCCATGGTTGTGATTTTCCTTTGAGCCATGTCAGAGATGGTTGGCCAGCGTGTGGCATTGCTGTCTCAGTTTGTGTTTGCATTTGTGAAGAGAGGAAACTATTGTCTGTGTGTGAATAAGATCTTTCATTCTGAAATACGTTTAGCACATCTGTGTACAAAGACTAAATAAAAACAATGTTGTTTATTTCATATATTTTGAGAGTGTTGTATTTGTGATAATCAATTGATATACTTTTAACACAAACCCCAGGTGTATTCTTTGGTTTCGTGTGTATTGGGATGGCTGGAGTTGCCTCACTGATGGGAAGCATTCTGCAAGTAAGCCTCTCAATCACCATGCAGCAACACAACTACAGCCATTTATTGGTCTTTAGCACCACCAACTGCTGAATATTAGGAATCACAAGCAGCTCCTCCTGACAGTTCTCCATTTTCAGGCAGCTCTGACCATATTTGGAATGATCAGTGGGCCTCTTCTTGGTCTTTACCTATTAGGCATGTTTTTCCGCACATCAAACTCGACAGTGAGTATTCTCTATTACTAGTACATTCACTAATACAACCATGACTAGTTTTTTTAAATTTGCTAAATAGAATCTCTCACAACACAACGAATCCCTGTAAACGTGAAACAACCAAGAATCACAGAAAATACAGCCTAATATGGAGGGATATAATTTAATTGTATTCATGTTTATTTTGTAGGGAGGAATTGCGGGACTAATCGTAGGTCTTGTTTTGACTCTGTGGGTGGGCATTGGATCCCAGATTTACCCACCCACAGATGAGAAGACTAACCCCCTCCCACTCAGCACTGCAGGCTGCAACAACACACTGGGCCACAACTACACTACGATGGCTCCCTGGACCAGTCCAGTCACGCTAACCTCGAGGCCTGCGTGAGTCACCTTACATTCACCTCAAAACCTAATGACAAGAACATCATGTGGACATAGTGAGCAGGAATAGTCGTTAGCATATTGTATATTCAAATGAAAACAAAGATCAGTACTTTGTATTAAAATGAATGAACGTTGACAAAATCTAGAGAATATTGAATAAAATATTTTACTTACTTAAAGTAACTCAGGATATAATGACAAGCGGTAAACAGGTGGTCCGCAAGTATGACTCAAAAGCAGAAAAGCAGAACACGAGTCACCAAGAAAATACAGTGGAGCAGAATATAAAGACAAGCAAACATGAAAAAGAACCATACAGGCACTAAAGGGGGATTCAAGAGGGAATCGTTTACCGTCGCTGATTCATTTATCGATGACAGGAATGGAGAGAGATCTGTCTCCTCATTCAACCCTGACAGAGTTGTGAAGATCCAAAAAGTGGACGGTCTCCCTAACCCAAGACCTACCTACTAAAAACGTGTTCTCCCCATTGGTACAGTGTGAAATGACAGATCTGGTAATATTGGGGACACGAGTGATGGGTGAAAGGATTTGTTTCTCCTCCCAGTGACAGGCCGGCCCTGGCAGACTCCTGGTACTCTCTGTCCTACGTCTACTTCTGCCTCTTGGGCACCCTGAGCACAATGGTTACTGGCCTGCTGGTGAGCACGATCACAGGTGAGCCATCTACCATCTATTGTTCTAAATGTTCAATATCATATTACCAAACAAGCACTCACAGTTACTCACAGTTGTTTCTTATCTCCTTGTGTCTTTTCAGGCGGATGTAAGCAGGAGAAGCTGAACTCTGATCTGTTTGTGAGGAAGAGTGACCTGATGTGTTTCAACTGCTGTAGTGACTCACAGGTAAGGAGATTGTTGTTTGTGGTAACAAATTGAAGATAGTAAAGTGTACAGTATTTGTGTCTGAAGTTATTGATATGTTATGTAATGTTCTTGACCCACTACAGGAATCAGACGTGATACAAAACACCGCCTCAGATGTCAACATGGGAGCTGACAACTCTCAATTCACAGACCCGCCGTTTGGCATAACGGATAAAAATGTTGAGAAAGTCACTAAATTTTAGTGCTGCCAAGTCAACACACTGTGCAAGTTTTTTAATTTTAATTAACAAAATATTTTTTCTATAATAATGTAAATGACAACCCAATGACAAATGCTGAAACTGTTCAGGCAGAGAATACAATTATTTTAATTCTATGGCTTGCCTGTTCATGCTGACACAAATGCTTGTATATTCGAGGCATATTGTAATATTGTGTTTATTGTTTTACAATATGTAGAATATTACACATTATTATTTTACATTTGTTATGCCACTTTGTTTTATATGAAATGGTTCATTCTTTATTCACATCCTGTACAGTTTAGTCACTAATTGTACTTGGTAATAATAAATCCTTAGAGAGAGCGAGAGAGAGAGAGAGAGAGAGAGAGAGAGAGAGAGAGAGAGAGAGA
>CABFOP010082847.1:0-11097 GCA_900683385.1 Anoplogaster cornuta | reverse complement strand
ATTCGTTTTATTTTGACCGGATGCTCTATACCGTTCCTGTGACTTCCTGCTTGACACATTCGCTAAAAATAGACCACAGCGAAATTATCGCTGCAATTACTCTGCATTATTTGACTTCTCTGTGCCATAGATTATAACCAATCCAGTCCTTTTGACCAGTTTAAATATCTTTATTTAAACGGCAATCAGTTTCACTGCAACTCTGCATCGAGATTTCGGGATTTACTACTTTAAAAAGTAACAGCAGCAGTGTTATCTGCGGTTCACATGCGTAACGTTACCGAACCGCGGGGGAACGGATCACGGATCAACTACGGTCCGTTAATGGTCCGCCTTCTTCCATAACAGTGATAACGTGCGTATAATTTACACAAAAATCTAAATTCCGTGGCATTCCGCGTTTATGTGTAAATTCCACTTTTTAACCCAGATTCCGCGATTCCGTCCGCGATTTCCGCAAAACGGAAAATATGAGGCCCTAACTGTGGTAGGAGACCCTGCGGAGCACAGGGAGAACATGCAAACTCCACACAGAAAGGCCCGGGAGATAGCCCACCTGGGCACCCCAGAGTCAATAGCGCCCCTGGACCTTCTTGCTGTGAGGCAGCAGTGCAAGCACTGCGCCACCGTGCCCCACATTATACACATATACAATCACTCCCACTCACATTCATTCCTATGGGCAATTTAGAGTCTCCAATCCACCTGACATGTATGCCTTTGGAATGTGGGAGGAAACCCACAAGAACATGAGGAGGTAATTTAAAGAAATTCCCCAAGGGGATCAATAACGTATCATGCCAAATCTTCACATAAGGGCTGGAGGAATCAAACCCGGGTCCTTCTTGCTGCTCATGGCACGTTCCAATCAAAGTTAACACAAAAGTCCCAAACAAACTCAATTGGATGTGGATTTGTTGAATGCAAAGTGTTCTTTAAGGATCAGTTTCTTCTAGTAATGTGTGAAACCAATGCACATTTAGTGATTTCTGCTATTGCTAGTTCTTGCCAAGAGCTGTTTAGTATTATTAGTTACTGAGTAATTTGAGTATCCATGCAATTTTCCTCAGTAAAATATCACAGCAAAGTTAATTTTTTTTCTCTGTGTTCTGCTAATAATCTCAGTATTGAAGCTGGGACTATCAAGATTTTTTTTTTTATTCCCCTTACAGATTAAAGAAAGTGAATTATCAAAATGACTTGCAAAATGTGCCAATAAAACTTGCCTGAGCTGCAAGTGTATTGAAAGGATTAAAGCAAAAATTGTGTCATCCGCCTCCGAAGGCCTTCCTCCCACATCCATATTTCCATTCCATCCACTGCCATTTCACACCCTGCCACTGCCTATCAATAGTATTTCACCATGAATCAAAGGAAGAAAAGAAGTATTCAAAAGACAGCCTAGCCTGAACCTTGTTTAATTTTTCTCACATTTGAAAGGCATAGCACTTATGTTTTCTGAGGACCTACAGTACTCCATGAAGGTGAATCTAATTCATAGAGGACAGTAATTCATGGGTTTCAAAGGAGTCCCAGTTAACCTCACCTTCTCCAAGGTGACAAAATACAAGATTCAAGACACAATTTCATCTTAAAACGATCCATGAAGGAGGAAAACAAATAACATCTTTGATTTTCTCCCAAACCGTTCTTGATTTATGGCTCTCGAATGCACAGGCTCTTGAATGATATATAAAACTGCCTGAGCAAAGTCACTTCGGTTTACTCATTTAGGATTTATCTCCTCCAATGTGGTGAGCTCGGAAAAACAATTTCTCATAAGTGCTTTATCAAAAACCAGGGGTGCATTATAAGAACTGCACATGAGCCAGCCCAAGCTGTGAGGCGGATGGTGTAGCTGCACCATAACAAAACTAAATGGGCTTTTTTTCTCCACTGCAATGCGAGCCAAGTCAAAAGGCAGCTAAAACCTCCAACACAATTAGTGACGGGTTTGCAGTGTATCATATGAAGCCACCAAGGCCTTCCTATTCACCATCCTTTTAACTCGCTTGGGTATGCTGGCTGGTGTTGACCCTTGATTTTCATCTGTTGACTTTCAACACTGAAATATAATGAGAGTAGACCCAGCACAACAAGGTATTTGAAATTCAGACGGTGCTGTTCTTCTGCTGATGAGCAGTGACTCAGTATCCACACTCCAACTAGAATGGATCACCTGATTGTATATTCAAATGAAATGGCGCCTGTTGAGGCATGCACAGTAAATGAATTGTCTAAAGGCTAAGGTCTGCTAGGTTATCGATTCAAAGGCCTTTCTGCTGGTTGAAATGGGCTGGACCGACTAAGGACATGTTGGCAATGCAATTGACACACACCAGTAATGAAGTGAAAATTAACTACGTAGGTTGTAGTGATATTAGTTACACTGTTACAGCAATATACCGTACCATAACTGCAATATAAGCTATTATGTGACTTTCACAGAAGTCATGAATCAATCATTAGTAATAATAAAAACAACATAATTGTTGGTCTATTCTACAGTCATCACCACTTGGATTCTGGTTTTCAGAGAGCACATACTACATTGAATATAGTCCATTGTTGAGTGTACTGTAGATTCAAGACCCTTGTATGCTATGTCATAACCCCTCAATAGATCTTCTGATTTCACCACGCAACTTTTTTTTTCCGCCTTTCTAAGTATCATTTCACCAAAACAACCTGAATGTGCCCACGTATTTTCCATTCTGCAGAGAGAAGACCAGGCCTGGCCGACCCCATCGTGGCTCCAGTGCAGAGATAGGGGAGCTTAATCCATGTCCTCTGAGAGATTGCCCAGAAAGATGAAGCCTTCATTAGCCAGATAAAACCCCACATAATGACGCTATTGATACAGACTGGGAAATGAGGACTAAGCAGAACAAAAAAACAGAGACTATATAGAATGGGCGGGATGGGCTAGGGAGGCAGTTAGCAAAGGAAGGCAGTGGATGGAAAAAAGGGCAGTTCACTCTCAACTCCTACAGGGGAGTATTGTCTCATCTCTCAGAGCAATCCACCTGCTTCAAATTCTCCCTTAAGAAGCTTAGAGGAAAATGCTGACCTTCATATAATCAAAGATTATGTGGAGGAAAACAACAACAGTTTTTGGAGTGCTTAAGCAATGGCACTCATGGGAGTTTTGAGCAATTAAAGGAAAAATTACTTGTCTAAGCTGTCCTTGTATACCCCTTTCCCTATCTCCATTTCCCTGTTGTATGAGAGGAGGTCATAAAGATAGTAAAAGAGAATCACATATCACCAGCTCTGCAAATACTAGGGGCTCTAGAGGATGCAAAATTTCAGTTTTAGAAAGACATTCTAGGTATTTCACATGCTACACATGGATCCATGACAAGGTGACCCTGTATAGTTGGTTGACACTGCAAATCCCTTGTCAACACTTGTGCACCCATATAGAGAAGTTTCAGAAAATGCCATAGAACTTCATCCCCTTCAACTTCACATGTCCTCAAAGCAATCTTGATGTGATGAAACAGAAATATTTAAAATAGTATATTTTGGAAGGCTCATACATATGTGGATGTATATATCTGGGAAGACCTAATTAGATTCTGAGCACAACCCATATCAAAACACATCCAACCTCAATCTGCTGAGCTGAGAAGTGTGATCCATTTAGCCAATCATGCCTTAATTAATTTCCTTGTGTTTCTCTAGAAAGAGCAGTGTCTTTGTTAAAGCTGCGGCACACATTTTAGAAATCCTTCTTCTAAATGTGCTAAATGTGGTAAAAAATAAAAAAAATAAAAAATCTGAAATCGACACAAACTTCTGGATTTCTCTCAGTTTCAAACCTTAATTGAGCAGTTTAGTTGACTTCTTATTTACAGAATGGCCTGGGGGAGAAGTAACAGGAAAAAGGGTGTTTTACACACATAACACACACTCAAACCTGGGAGCTGCCAAATACAACCAGTCTTGTACATTTGGCCACTGAAGTGTTCCACTGCAGCACATTTCAAGAAAGGTTGAATGTTGCATTACTTACTTCTGAGCCATGACAGTTGACACTAATCAAATAAACCTTGCTATCATTAAGACGTTATGCCACCGGAAAAAAATTCAAGACAAGAGGAAAGAGAAAAAAGATCATCGACTAACACAATGCACATTGACAGGCACTGTAAAGGTACACCAGCATCTAGGCGTTGGACCAAAATCTGTTCTAATGCCTGACATCTGAGGTTGAAGGAACAGCCATGGTGAATTGCAGACACTACACCATTTCCTTATCACTGTTTTGCTCATTATTGCCAACATGGCAGGAGTAAGCTTATGCCACGTTCAATATGAGGCACACTGGAGGCAAAGTCATTTCCTCACCTGTCATTCCCCATCTCCTACCTTTGAACAGAGCCCCCTGCTAAATCAGTAATAACATGGAAGCGTTACATGGACCATCCCCTCATCACCAGTGGTCTGCAGACATCATCTTTCTCACAGGCACCTACTACTTTGCACTTCTGTGGTAAGACGTCACTCACCAGCATCCAACAAGGTCAAATGCCGTTTTCCTGCCTTTGATCCCTGCCTGGCTCTTTCATCAATCTTACCCTCCCCATACACCAACCCACCCACACACCACTGCCCCCATTTCCACAGTTAAACTGCCCTCCCCTCAGGTTCAGAGAACACGACTGGCTGCAGCTGAAGTTGAAATATGTCTGTCCCCAGAGGTAATAAATAAGCAATCAACCAACTGTCAAACTAATCAAGTCAGAGGTATGTGTTGCGTCCAGATAAAAAAGACATTATCCAGGTAGGCCACAGCAATGTTTGAAGATCTTCTAGAAGAGTTTGTTACTGATTAGTGGTGCATTTTGCATTGGCGCCAGGTGCCATCAATCTGAATGCCTTCTGAGGAGTCCTGGCTCAGTTGGCTAAGGTGCATACCATGCAACCACATCATCATGGGCTCTTTGTCCTATATCATCCTCCTCTTGTTTTTCCTGTCTCTCCCCACTTTAAAAAAAAAAAAAAGAATCTTTAAAAAAGAAAACAAAAATGGGATGCCTTCTAGTACAGTATGAACTCTAGTACTTGATTGAGTCTCCCTGAATGAAGCTTCTACCCATTCGCTTTTCATCACCGAGATCTGATAAACATTGATTGAGAAGATCCACTTGATTCTCGACTTAATTCCTCCCCCCCACCCAGATACTGTGGGGGGCAGACAAGAAAGGGGACTATACTTTACCCAGTCATACACATTCCAACCAAAACCAACCACTTGTTCTAAACCCAGCTTCTTTCCAAACCAATAAATCTCCCACTTTGACAGTTTGATGCTTGGTTGAATGGCATAATAACTCATGTTACTATGAATGACATGTGACTGCTGATACTGAAACATAGTGATGTGTTGTGGTCACAGTATGGAGTTGACACACTCTGGTGTGTTGATATACATACACTATAGTCCTCGTCCTTATCCCTTCACTAATCATTGTATGATATTTCAGATGACTCTTTGACTTTTATCAGTGAAATAGCAGCATTTCATCTTTCTGAGATCCGAGACAGCTTGGTCTCATTGGTCTCTGCTTCTACATGTCTAGCAATCCAACATCCCCTCATGCATCCCTGTCTGGTCGATAACCTGAAATCTGACCTCTTGTTTCCACCCTGCACTTTTGCTCTCCTCAGTCGACTGTATTAGCAGTCATTTTATAACATTCTGTCCTTTCTCTTTCTCTCTCTCTTGACAGAGAGTGAGAGGGATAGAGAGAGAGAACTTTTAGGGTAGTTGGAGAAACTTAGTGAGAGAGAGAGAGAGAGTATTTAGGGAACTAAAAGCCTCATGCCCCTTTGAACCTCAAAGCAGAGTCTCTGTTGTCTTGAATCACAGGATGAATAGGGGCAGACTTTCACCAGATAAAAAGCAACGACATTGATCTGGCGAATGGAGGGAGGGGACAATGGGCTTGAAACACACATTAACTTCAACACTGAAATATAATGAGAGTAGACCCAGAATTAATATTATCATCAGAGAACACTTTAATTCAAGTATCAGGGAGGGTCACCTTTCTATACTTGGACGTGTTTGAACAACAGGGCACATGTCCTTAATGAATTTGAATGGGATTAGTGGCTGCTAATAGCGCTTTTTGAGACAAGAGCAACAAAACCGAATCAGAGATGGGTAGATCCTGTTCAAAATGCATTAGGTCAACAGCTGGGTAATAAGAAATTCAAACCACATGTTGGTTAGCAGGTGCATCCCCAAAAAGCGTCCAAATATAATACAAATAATACACATTAGATGAATACTGTTTTAACTGAATCTGTTCAATTCTGAAATAACAAGAGTTATTTAACAATGAGTCAAGAGTACTAGAATCTAATACCCAGTGAACTCTGGCTCTTGACAGGGTGTTTTAACAGCCATTATATCTGGGAGCTGAGCCACAAATACAAACCTTGCTTCCACTTATGTTAAATATCATATGCTCTATTCAAGTGTGGTTGTAGAAGTGGATCTACTAACTGTTGCCTCTGAATAGCACTGTATGATGAGATACTTTCAAAGCAAAACAATTTAAAATGTGACAGATTGCAGTTATAAATGTACTAATATCAAATGGGATAACAATATTCATTGTGTACAAATGGAAAGGGAAAGCAAAATGAAAGTGGATTGGGTATTCACATCAAAAACATCACATTATGTTGCTTCTGTTTTCATGTGGTTTTCATGTATCTACAATGCAAATAGGGTAGGTAGGTACTTTATTAATCCCTGAGGGGAAGTTTCTTAGTCACAGCAGCCAAGTAACATCAAACAACAACAACAGAACAACACAACTAAGTAGTAAGGTTTAAGAATAAAAAATATATAAGATATATACAAAAAATATACAAATGCTTAGTGCAAAAGAAAAAATAATTGTAATGATAATGTGTAATAATGGGGGGGGGGGTGATAGTTAGTACAGGGATGAGTTGCATAGTCTGATGGTGGTGGGCAAGAAGGACCTCCGATGTCGAGGTATCTGAAATATCTGCAATGTAACTAATACTTAAGCCCTCAAAGCATATACTGTAATATACTGTGTATATCAATATGGCTACCACAGGTAAATAAACAAGTGAAATTAGGGCGCTGCTTTTGCCTGGTGGTGCTTACATCAGCGACTTCTAGTGAGCTTCCCTTGCTCTAGCCTCTTACCCTAAGGCACCGGTCTTGGGCCATTTTCTGCCACACCCAATTTAATTTACAGCCCACTTGCAGCCTGGCCGAGTGACACACGTGTCAATCATACCATCATCCAAATGATGGGTGTCACAGTTTAATTCCGCCTGGTAACACAAGTGCCAGTGTAGGTATTGATTGGTCCCTATGCGGTGAATACAAATTTCCTCACCAGAGGGTTGACGAGGAGCCTTAGTAAGCGCAATCACACCTCCCCAACCCTTGACCCATAACCTCATCTACCATGGATGCCTTTATAATGATGCATCCTCCAAGGGGCTCCAAGTGCTTTATCGCAGGATGTTATTTCAACCCCTGGCATTGATTAAGATTTTGCATCAATAAAATATTTGTCGTAGTTGGCTGGGAATATACTGTATATGTGAATGTGTTTGTTTTACAGGAATGTGGAGGTACATAATTTAAAGAGCTCATCAAAACCTGGCCTATATATCGAGCATTTTTACAATAAAATCTATGTGGATGCTCTTAACACATAGGCTGGATAGAGGGAAGGTTTGTGGAAAGGCTTGTGGGAATATCACTCAAGGAGAACACTAGCCAAGGATCAATTTCCCATAGCTATTGCCATTTGAAGATGGAGTGGAGGCAGATCATAATTAGCTGCACATGTATGAGCTTGTCAAAGGTTTTTCTAATATATCTCTTAAAAAGGTGAATGTTCTCTAAAAGGCCCATGACATGTATCCAACAAGGCTCAACTGTCCAATGACATTTCAGTTAGAACATTGACTCGGCTATTATTAGGTTTGCACTGCTGCTTTTGATTGGGACAAGCCCTGGAAGATCTGTGATTCAGTGACATAAAATAAAAGACAGGTCACAGTAGGAGGATGAGGACCGGATATTTCGAGCAGTTAATTGCTTGGTGTCAACCTTAGGCTACTATCCAGTCACATTTTATACATTACAAACACAATATTTGCTGGTCAACAACCAGTATCATTTATGTGTCTTTATGCCCTGTTATAAGTTTTGCAATTTATGTGAAATATGGATTAGTACATACCAACATGGTAGTATCCCAAATTTCCCCAAGGGGATTAATAAAGTGCCATCCTATCCTATTGCGTTCATTGCATTTGCATTCCAAGCTCATCAGACACAATTAGATGGTTTTATCATAACTGCTTTAGTACAACATTCTTTATGCTCAGCAAATTCTTAGTAGGTTGAGGGGGTGTATCCTAATGAACATGCTTAGCACCGCCCATTTTGTGTTAATCATTATGGCCAAAGGGCAAGCACCTTATGTTCAGGGTTCAATGGGTGCTAAAGTAAATTATTTAAAAAATTAAAATTAAAATTAAAAGCCCGCTGTGAAAACCAAATGTCGTCAAATTTATGGAAAATTTGATAAGCCAACACAGAAGTGTCGGCCTTATTCACAACAACACACACAGACCAGATCTTCTACTTTTTGATCATCTTGACCACTTCACTCTAGATCAAATAATATACATGTAATAAAGAGAGAGGTGAGGAATTGCAAATAATCAGATTATTATCATTTTACAATAGCCTATATTGCTCTCACCAGCCGCATTCACTCATCAGTTGCCTTTCTCCTGTCACTGTTGCTGGCTACTCAATAACTATGCAAACTATCAACCAATCAGAGCATTCACTAAAATCTGGGTTTATTTGACATAATTTTCTCAGGGAAGTAGATTGGATATCTAAATATAATTGATCACGTTGACAACCAGAGCTATATTGTTTAAATTGTTTAGTCACATTTCCACAACACTGGCAGCTACAGTATTTACAGATACAATCAATATGTATTTTCTTAAACAATACCGTGAGATTGGGAAATGTGATTCTCATTGCACCTTTTTGGAAGTCATGATGAAGTAAAGTTAAAAAAATATATAGTTATTTAACAGAGTTTGTTTAAAGCAGCATGATTCATTAATGATTCATAACAGCACAGGCTGCTGTTAGCAACTCTGTGTGACAATGTTACTGATCTGGTTTTTAAGTGGTGTAATACATACACAATTTGTTTGACATAGTGCAGCACACAGCTACATTAAACCATGTGTATTCCTATTTTACATGACAGCAAGTTTTCACATCACAGGAAAAAATAAAACAGTATTTCATAACTGAACATGTAACCCAGGTCACAAAGAGTTAACAACATGGAAGTGCCTTATCAGAATGCAGGTCCGCAGCACTGTAGGCAGGCTAGACAGCACACCCTAGTCGGATGCTGGGTGACACTGTAGGGAGAGGACCTGCTGCTGAATGGTAAAAATGTAACTTAGATAAACAACTGATACTTTTGGAGACACAAGCCATGTGTATCACACTGGCTCGGACACATTCACAATAGGCGAGAAATCCAATTCTCAGTGGGAATGCACCACTGAAACGCAAGACCAAAAGAAACGCTATTTACTTTTCAACATCGCCAGCTTATGCGGCCACTTAACAGAAGGAATCGCAGCAAGACTGCTGTTCCTGCTTATCTAGTTCAGAAGACATCCACCAAGGACCCACTGCAGGACCCACGCATTCAGCGCCTTATCAAGACAGTGGTATCGAGTGGAACGGCAGTTGTGTCTCATAAAAACAACATAATTGCTCTCCCCAATGAAAACTCCCAACACTGTGTCATCGTAGTGTTATGTAGGCACCATGGCCTCACAACTGGGAGCTAATAAACACCTTGTCAATGCACTAGGTGTCAACTTTACACCCAGGGTGAGTGTATCCAAGATACATGCCAACACGTCATGAGGCAACATTCGCCTGCTCACTGCCACGATTGGTCATTTAGTGTGTTGTGAGAAGGTCTTGCAGGTCGGCGATCACTCATGCCAGTTTGGAGGGGATGATGGTGTTGAATACTGAGCTGAAGTTGATGAACAGCATTCTGACATAGGTGTTGTTGTTGTCCAGGTGGGAGAGGGCAGAGTGTAGTGCCATGGAGATGGTGTCCTCCGTACACCTGTTCCAGCAATAGGCGAATTGGAGGGGGTCCGGTGTGGGTAGTAGGGAGGTTTTGAGGTGAGCAGGACCAGTCTCCCAAAGCACTTCATGATGGTGGGGGTGAGTGCAACAGGGCGAAAGTCATTAAGGCTCGCTGCGGTGGAGTGTTTTGGCACTGGCACGATGGAGGTGATCTTGAAGTACGTGGGGACAACCTGAGCTGCCTGAGCCAGTGACAGGTTGAAGATATCAGTCAGGACCAGGCGGGGAGTTCCGGTCCTCCAAAATGAAGCAAATAAGGAATTAAACCTGCATTCTATCTAATGGCCATCAGGGGGCGATCTCCCTGGTTGCAAAAAGAAATCGGTTTCAATACAAGTCAATGGGAAAATGGCCCTACTTCTTACTTGATTTATAACCTCAGTAAACATTTTCCAAATGAGTTTATGGTCTCAATCGCTAGTTTGAAGTCTTCTTCAATACAGAATGATGTTCATTTTGTAAATTATGGCCTCATTTAATTTAAATTTGACGATAAAGCAGTGTATGCTTAAGGGCGTGGCTACGTTGTGATAGACAGGTTGATTGGTCAGATCCACCCCTCGCTCCCTCCCAGCTCCGCTCTCTCGTCCGAATAGCCAATAGCTAGCCATTTCCGGTTGCAAGATGGCGACGTTCAAATCAAAGATGGCGACGGCCATATCGCCAAACTCTGTGCTTCAAAACCGGAGTCCACAAACCAATGGGTGACGTCATGGTAGTTACGTCCATATTATATTCTGTCTATGGTTAATGGTGACATCAGAAAACTACAAGACTCGTTGCACAGTGAGTGAGGGTCGAGTGGTGTCATTGCAGTGGTCGCTATGCCTGTTTAATATGGGAATATTTCACAGTCTGTATGTTACTTG
>CABFOP010082774.1:0-11406 GCA_900683385.1 Anoplogaster cornuta | reverse complement strand
ATGGATTTTAGATAGAATGCAGGTTTAAGGCACTTCCTGGTTGGCCTCATTTTTCTGGACCGGAAATCCACCCTCGGTAGCACCAAGCGTGGACGAGTTCTCCTCAAAATGAGGCCATTGCGGAAGTGCCTTAAACCTGCATTCTATCTAAAATCCATCGGGGTCGCTGTCCCCGTTTGCAAAAAGAAATCGTTTCAATGCAAGTCGATGGGAAAATGGCCCTACTTCACACTTGATTTATAACCTCAGTAAACGTTTTCCAAATGAGTTTATGGTCTCAATCGCTAGTTTGAAGTCTTCTTCAATACAGAATGATGTTCATTTTGTAAATTATGGCCTCATTTATTTTACATTTGACGATAAAGGAGCGTTATGCTTTGGGGGCGTTGATTGGTCAGATCGACCCCTTGCTCCCGCCCAGCTCGTCCGAATAGCCAATAGCTGGCCATTTCCGTTTGCAAACGAACAAAATGGCGACGGCCAAATCGCTATTCTCCTGGCTTCAAAATAGTTTCCAGAAATCAATGGGTGTAGTTACGTCCATTATATATACAGTCAATGTAATTTTCCTAACACTTTTAGTGTTACTTTATTGACCTACACCCACAACAATCTTTTTTAGGTATCTTTTGCTGTATATTCATCCCTTATCTGCGTACAGCCAATCCTCCACTGGACCTGATGGAGCCAGCATTGGTAACCAGGAGATTTGTGACACAGCTGCCTCTATATGACATCCAGGCGTCCAGCGTTGTGGAGACTGCAGCCCACTCTAGACTGTGGTATCCTTAAGCACATTGCTACTTAGTATCAATATCAGTTTCAGACAGTGTCTGTCAGTGTCAGCGCTGCTGTTGGAAATGGTCTAATTTCCACATGCCCATACTGAGCATTAAGACCACTTCACATAACCAGAGAGCTCCGATGTTGTTTTAGCATACATCAACGTGAGAGGACAGTTTTCTACAATTTGGCCTTGACTCATACCCTAGATAAAAACATTTCTCCATCGGCCTGCTCTCTCTCTCTCTGTCTTTACTCTTTCTCTTTTTTTCTCTCTCTCCCTCTCTCTTTTCTGCTCAGCTGTGTCCATCTCCAAATCAGATTAGGACATCACATTTGAGGTTGTTGGCCTAATCAGTGTAATAACGGGTCTCTGAGTGCATTGCTGCCCATCAGGAGATTAGCATCATTAGGCTCTTGCTGAAAAGAGGGCTTTGTAGATCATGTAGAATCTGCCCGTCCCAAAGTTGGCCAGGCTGAACTCAAAGAACATCCCGCTCTCAGGTGAGCCTATTGATCTGTTTACTCCCATACAAGAAGGGCCCACAAGGGAGAGCCATCATGAAGGAGCTGAAAAGGCTGCTTCTGTAGCAAAACGACTTCTTTTCTTCTGCTTCCCTCTGGTTTATTACAGTAATTACTGCTCTGGATTGACAGGAAGTGGTGGTGGTGGTGGGGGCAAGGTAGCAGTGAAGAGCGAGGGAGATCAGACTCACGAGGCTCTATTTAAAAACGGTAGAAAACGTGTAGCTGTATAGAGGTTGATGGTAGAATTCATTGCAAACAAAAAAAAACTGTCAAGGCAGGTCGACTTTGGTTATACCACTACACAAGGATAGCAACCAGTGATTTCACACAGCTTCTTCCTACTATCAGACTGATTGCTCTTTCATAAAAAATAAAATAATGAAATGGATCTGAATAAAAAGAAATGATTGTAATAAACACAATGATAGATAGATTTGCATGCATCATTGTGAGGATCTGTACCAGTATGTCACCCAGCTCTGCATCAAGGCTTAACAGGCAGGATGAGTGTCAGTGTTGAGACAGGGCTTGTTTTGCAGGGTAATGCCAATGAATTAGTCAATGGCACAGGGAGTACAAGATAAAACAGCTGGGGCCAAACACAGCAAATTTGGATGAGCTATCAGTATTTGGGGGGGAAATGGTAATTCCATCTGGCTATGACCCAGTGTTATAGCTATTGTCAAATACATGATTATTGGGAGTTTATACATTTATTCTGGCAATGATGAAACACTGAGTGGTTTTAATCTGCACGCCTCATGCTGTCATGCTTTCATAGCATAGTGGGTTTGATAAACAACTGCTAAGCGCCGTGTTGCCTGCAATGTTAGGACGTGAGGCAGAGGCACTGCCAGGCATCAGTCCAGCTGGATGGCCACAGCTAGTCTCCACAGGCTGGACTCAGTTTGCTCCTCTCAGCTACACTGCCTTTATTAGATTCAACTTTATTGTCATTGTAAAAGTAAAAGTATTGAGACAACGAAATTCAGTTTGGCATCTAAACATATTAAATAAACAGTGAAGTATGGACAATACATACTGTACATTATGTGACTGAAGTTGAGAATGAGTGACTTTGCCAATCAGATTGTTTAGCCTCGGATTAACAGCTGTATAGTCAGCTGGAGACTGTTATCCTCTTGTGGGATTTTATGTTTAGAGAGACGAAATGAAGAAGAGACACAGAAACGCAAGGTTTTCAGAATACTTGCATGTTAACATTCGACTAATAAATGTAATGAATGTGCAAGGCAGACACTTTTCACTTTGCATTGCAAAACCCTTGTGTGTGTCTGTTTGTGTAAAGAAAAGAACAGGCCGCATGGTTTGTAAGCACTGGGCATCCATAAGGACCATTATCAATGCAGTAATAAAAGTACTGACTTTGTGCATGAGGGACTCGGTAGGCTGCAGCGAACAGCCAAACAGGCCAAACTTCAGTAATGGGTCACTGCGCTACTCTTAGCAGAGAGCGCCTCGTAGCCTTTTTCTTTTGCAGCATCCATCACACAAGGATCATTTTTCTCACTACTTATTTCATTAATGTAATACCCAAAAGTCCAGGGGTGCATATTTCACAAGTTACTAATTGTTGAGGGGGATTGATATGGCAATATGTTGATCATTCTGCAGATGGCGTGAAGTACATTTTGGGGGAAATTAAATTGTTGAAAAACTTTTGAAATACCCAGAGATGCCAGGAAAATGTTCGATTCAAAAAAAAAAAAAGTCAGAAATTAAATTGAGCCTGATAATGACACAATGACATGTAGGCTGTCTGTTGCTACAATGCAGCATAGACCTTATCTCTGTCAAAATGTATACTGTTTACAATTATGCTATCAAGGTTTTGATCAATACCATATACTGTAGACTGAGGGTGCCATTCAGGTCCTGCTATGTCCATTTTTACAATGCAGGTGACATGTATCTGTAATGTACAATTTATGCAGGTTGGTGACATGATCTATAGATGTGATTGCTGGTTACTGGTAAGCTTCCAATTTAACACTGGTATCAATGGATCAGTGGTTTGCAGACATGCCAGCATGTGCAATTCACCTAACCTTGCTAAAACATGTATAGGTCTTCAGGGGAAAATGTTATAACCACCCAAACATTGCAAAATCCCTACCGTGGCCATGTCTGAGGTTTTAGTGAGACAGACATTAAGATGTGTCAGTATCAAGGCACCTCTAGATCTACCAATATTACACCTCAACTGCTCTGTCAAAAAATAGTTTAAATGACGTATTACTTCTTATAATACTTTATTCCCCTTGGCACCATTTTGTCACAGACAAAAGGCAATTTTACAGCCTCACACAGAACTATAATTTGTAATTATATGGTGGGTTATGATGTTACGATTCTGTCTGTGCCCCGCTTTCCAGCCAGAGAATGATTAAAGTTAGCCATCAGCCTGCTATTTGAATTGTTCACTGAGCAGCACCTGTGTTCAAAGAGAAAAAGTGGAAGATTTAAACTGCTGCCTCTGTATTCAAACATCACAATGGGATGATAGTGGAAAAATACTGTGCCTGAAGTACTATTGACATAAATAGATGGAAAAAAACATTATGCAATAATTCTGAATTTAGAGTAGGTGTTGTAAACTTTGGCGAACTGGAAGCTTCGAGACGAATTAGTGCAGCAACTTTCCTGGCTTTGAGTATCAGTACTAAAGCAAATTCAACATGTTTGGATTAAACTCATCGGCAGTGAATTTTGCAGCAAACAATAAATTGCTACTGGTACCTCAAAGAGTGACAGTGATCAGATACAATCACTTTGGAAAATTAGCAGTGAAAATCAAACAGGGCAAAATTAATTTGTCTGAACTGCATTTTCGACCATCCATTCTGTCGCTATTGAAATATTGATCAGGTAGGTTTTACTCTCTGCTGGCCCTCTGATTGACTGAGAAGAATGGGACTGTGGGATAATGGCTTGTGAAAGGACAGTGATTGTCCATTATGCCAGAGTCGAAGAGAGACGTCTGAGAAATGACCCCACGCGTGCAATGTTGATTACGTCCAATGAACTGAGCTTGCTCCACTCCCCCAGCCGCACGCACTGGACAGCAAAACCAGCTTCCTTGCACTCTACAGCAACAAAAGCATTCAATTCAGGTTGCAAGGACTACACAAAAACTCAATAACAATGATTACTGGCCGACGCACCCTGCAAGTGAATATGGCCTTGGAAATTAGGCTGCATCTAACGATTATTTTTGTTACTGATTAATCTACCCATTATTTTCTCAATTAATCGATTCATCGTTTGGTCTATAAAACATTAGAAAACAGTGAAAAATGTCCATCACAATATCCTAGAGCCCAAGGTGACCTCATCAAATGTCTTGGTTTGTCCAAAACCCAAAAATATTCGATTTATTATAATGCAAAACCAAATTTTCACATTTGAGAACCTGGAAGAATTGCTTCAAAAAGGACTTAAACAAGTCGATTAACAAAATATTTTCCGATTAGTTTTCTGTCGATCGACTAAACGACTAAACGACTAATCGTTGCAGCTCTACTGGAAATGTAACTCCCTTGTGCTCTGCTCATAAAACAACAGCAATAAATCCTGGCTAAATCAGACAACAACCCCTGGCTAGATGAAGGTGAATTGACATTCAGTAGTAAGGAAGGGACAATTAGAGCCGTGGAATACAGTTATGTCTGGACAGCTTAAGCATCTTAGAAAAAGTTCTGTGACAATGTCCCGCCACTCCCATTCAATGGTGGGATTACTTTATACGATTACCAGGGCCGACAAATCAGCCATGGTGAATGTAGCCCATACTTACAGCGAGGAGATGAGGAAGGTGTATGACAGAGATTAGAAAAGGCGAACTGCAGTGAGCCATGCACAATACCCCCACTGGAGTGCTGTTAGGCTTGATAGACGAGTCCTGAATTAAGGGCCAACACGTAACCTTCTCCCTACTGCATTGCAAGTTTGTTTCGTTACAGCAATGAATGTGTCTGTCATCTCTAGAAAGCTGGCTCACAGTTTTTCCCATCTTGGATTTGTTAAAACTAGCATAAACATCACAGGGTGCTGTCACAGTATTTTCCCGTGTAACATCACCACAGTTTGTGAAACAAATTCCCCACGTTGGGCCACTAGGTGGCAAGTACAGTATGTCAAGTTACTGCTATGGAGTGAGATAATTCCTGTCTCACCAGACCTGACACTTCACTAGACCACACTCTGCCTTTTATCCCCTCGCTGTCTATCTTTCCCATGGGATGCCATTAATTTTCATCACGTCACATAGATGTTGACATTTAATTTACTCGTCTCCTTTGGGAATCACTTCATATTAGTCACAGGCAGCATATCCTCATGGAAGATATGGTAAATCTTCCAACCAGGCGTGCCTTTGGGGTAAATGACTCTCGAGAGTGAACTTGCAATGATTATTATGTCACTGTATGTGTTTAGTGGTCACGTGGAAATGAGACCCTGAAGGTGTTTACATGTTTTAATTTTCTGAATTAATGACAGGAACAAGAAATCCATTTGGTCATGTGACTGCAAAATCAGTGAATTAGGATGTGGGAAGTAATTTAGGACATGTCTGTCTTATGCACTGTTTAACTGTTTGAACCCTATATCTGGGCAATTTATCACCAGTCCAGATGCCGAGTTGTCTTAATCATCATCCATCTTAAGTATTGATTAGGGTATATGAATACTATTATTAATCAAGTGACAGCGGTGATTTAGGTGACATGTTTATGGAGGCTGTCACTCCTGAGAAACTAAGGAAGTACATGTTTTATTTTATGTCTTCTTTAGGTGTTCTTTTAAACTTGTGTGGGATCATAGAATCTGAGGATTTTATTCAATTTGACAGAATAACCTGTTTTGCTTAGAGGCAAGACAGTAGAAGATAGTATAAAAGGTTTGGAGTGTTAAACCTGAATCTTAAAACCGCCCCTATGGTGATGAAAGTGATAGCAAATGGTTTATGCACTCGTACAAATCGTTTTCACATTGTACGCGATGCAAACAAGCTGATTAATCTTTCATGTGTGCATATGGCACCTAAGGGACCTCGCGCGCACAATGGATTGCTACGCAGATCATCACTGTTATCTGGCATCACATCACTTGGCTTAGCTGCAAGAAATGCAATATGTACGTTCATCTCGAACCAGCTGGTGCCAAAAGCATTTCACGGGATACGAGAACATGAAGCCAATCATGTTGCAATGAATCAACAAGTAGTAGGATTCCCAATGTCACACACAAGGTCATTAACGTACAAATAGAAATCTGTAGTTTCTATATCACCTATATCCCAAGGAGAGAAATGAGCCTCATCTCAGAGGCAGGTCGCCATCCATCAGCTACTTCTCTCAGTTTATCAGCCTGCCTAAGTCGAAACGCACAATGATGTCAGGCATTAATCAAATGCTGACACCTCACATTCAGGACTTAGACATGTGCCCTTTCTTCCTCCCCAAAACAGCCCACTGTCCTGCTGTGGCGCTGACTGCAGATTTAAACCCCCTTGGAGATGAGCACCAGAGCCCATAAAAACATGCTCTCGGGAGGCGGGAGGATTGTACCGGAACCATGTTGAATTCGGAGAACTCCTTTTGCCGGAATGATGCGGGGCAAAATGGAAATCGTACGCTCAAAATTCAACACGCCAACACCATTTTAAAATGCACCTCGGGTACTTCCAGTGTAAATCTTTGATTCAGCCTTGGAAAGAATTTTGACGCCAGTGGTCATAAAAACATTTGGAGGACTTGAATTATTCAGATGGACAGCAGCAGCACTGCTCTGGAAACAGCAGCAGGGAGCCGGCTGTGACCCTGGCATCATCCTTTCATCCTTTCATTCTGTCCTTTTTTTTTTCTCAATTGTCAGAATGCCCCACAGCCGCACAGCGGATGTTTTGGGACGCTCCGTTGAACTCAATGGCTCCCTCTATTATCTTGTGGAAGAAGGCAAGGCGGCCCCATTTCCCCCGAAGACGGCACCTGGAATCTCCTCCCGTTCACGGTGTCCAAAACGTCCGTGTTCCACTTAACTGAGATTGGAGCCTTGTCAAGACCAAAGAGTGATTATTTGCACCAGCAGCCAAGATCGTGAGAAATAGCAGTAGCGGCTGGTGGTGGCGGCGGCGTGCTCTCCCTCTCAGCGCTGCCATCTTGGAGAGTGGAAAGTCACCCAGAAAATTACATTTTTCATGTTACCCGCACACTGACCGGCTGCATCATGTCTGCAAAATCCTACTGCCCCTAATGACTCAGTGGAAGGCTAAAGGCTCGTAATGGAAGATTATGTAATCACAACATAATGTGTGTGTGCATGAAAGGCACTCTTTGGACATGTGCTGTTATGAGAGTACCTATTCTAATGATAATAGTGGTGATGAATGGTGATGATCTGAGAGAGTGGCCTTATTGTGTTCCCACTGCTATAGGTCACACAACCGGCCACCCTTCATGACACCTAACCCTAAAGACAACACATGTACACAGATAATTCAATACCTTCTCTCATTACAGCACGACAAGAGTGCCTTTTAGACTGACCCACTGCTAATGTCCTTCCTTGGATGCCTTTACTTCACCCTCCCCTCAAGACAGGCAGAAGGGAAGGCAGAAGTCTGACAAGGAAGGGGTTTGGACAGCTCACTGTTTTTTTTTAGGCCAGCCATGTTTGGGTCCTCTTATGTCATTGCAGAAAACTGCCTCAGATGTGCTTCAGGTGTCGTCGGGACACTCTGGGGAAATGGATCCTCATACTTCTAACATTCATGGGAGCTCTTGCAGTCTGTGCTGCTGCAGCTGGCTCTCTGTTACCCACAGTGACCCACATCACTAACCTAGTGTGATGGCCCCCTGCAGGATTACAGTAATCTTGTGCCCCTGGTTAGAATAAATGTGCTGATAAGATATTCCTAAACCTATGTGGACCCCTCCCTAATGTCATGGAAGCTTGCGCAATCATGCCATTCCCCACCTCCTCGTATAGAGGGCAAATCCATACGACATGCATTATTCACCCTGGCGATGTGGACCCCAGGAATCGATTCATCATCACAAGTGAATAAATGGCCAAGTGTGAATATGTTGAGGAGGGAAGCTTAATTTATCTCTGTATCTACCTGGCTACAGTGCATGTTGTGCATTGAAAGCGAACATGATGCATGATGCAAACTCGTGCCTATGTGAAGTCACACACTGCTACCAAGCAGATATTTGGAGATGAGATGTTTTCTTGCCTAGAAATCCCCATAGGGCCGATCAGAGACAGAACTGTAATCAAGTGACCTGGTTCCAGTAACTACTATTTACTTAAGCTCGTTATTCTCAAAGCTTTGATTAAGCAATAGCCCTCGCGTGAAGGATATGCGACCTTAATTGGTGCACATACATCCCGCTTCTGTTGTGATGTATATTGAAGGAATGGAGGTCAGGACGTGAGAGCCTCGGGAAGCTATTCTTGGCCCTGCCTTTGAGTCATTCACACTCTCTCCCTGCTGTGTCTCTGCTAATTGTCCAGCAGGTGAACATGCGACAAAAGATGAACAACAGTCCTTTGACCGATTGCGCGAAGAGCAAATTGCTCACACGCGGTGCTTCACACGGCGGAAGAGAATGGTTCATACTGTATGTTGACATTTAGAAGTTAATTAAAACCGATGAGGGCAATGATCCAAGCAGGGTCAGGTGCTCACTACATTGTGGTGGTGCAGTACCACACAAATCATACACAAGTATACAAGCGTCTCTGCACACTTATAGAGTACACACCGCCCACTGACTGTGCACACACACATTCAGCAGAACAAAGCTCATCCTGACCTGCCGGAAAAGGAGCTGATTTGAATTACTGTAAAGCTTAATGACTGAAATACATTGACACGCTTGACTGATTATAATAGTAAACATGCACATATATCCCACGTCAAAATAAAACTTATCAAACAAGAAATTTGAACAGTTGTACACAATTATTAGAATATATATTATATTATTTGTTCATTATGCATTATTTGAAGTAAATGTGGGTCTTTGTGAAATTTGTACAGACACACAAACACACACCTACTTAACCTGAGGCTCAGCAGAGCTGCTGAAAGTCAGTTGTCACATCTAACTTATCTAGCGAGAACATGCCTTTCAGCCACTGGTTTAAATCATGCTGGCAACAGTGGACATAAACCGAGCCCGGGCCTGCAGGGTAAAAGTCTTTCTTATGCAAGGGGCCTGATGCACACTAAAACATTCTCCTTGATCACCATTTGTTCTAAATGTGTAGATAGAAACAATGTTCTGCATATCTGCATTGAAGACACGGTGCCATACCATGTCTGCCTGTGTTTGGGGCTGCTGTTATGACATTCAATGCACATTGAGTAAAGCAAAAAAAGATGTTCAAGTTCCCAGTTCATTTTGAATCTCTCACTCTCTCACACGAGACAATTTTAGGTAAAGCCTTTTTGCCAAAGGTAGGAAGTGTTATCTGTCATGCTTTAATATATGCTTAAAATGTCCCATTACCACCGTTTTTCAGCGTATCACAATCTGTAAAAATACACTCAAATGTGCTGTATCACCCCGAACCTATTTACTCTATATTGGATATATAAGAATATATCCTGAATACAGCAAGTCATCGTGTGTGCATCAGCATTTCTTCAGACGCTCTCAATCCAAACGGCACACGTTGTTAGGTGTGCGTTAATCACTTTGCAACCTGCTTTCCCTCTCTTATTTTCATGGGTAATTGGCTCTGCTTGATGTTACTAGTCTTACTGGAACCGGAGACCTGCAGGCATCACTGGGCTTACAGAAACGGAGATCACTGAAGCATGGCTCATTGGCTCCCGCCCAACTAATTCCCTCTTCCCTCATCCACCTCCTATATGTTTTTTTTTTCTCACCATAGCATTTTTTTTGCTTTCTCTCTATCACATCTCGTTTCTGCCTTATTTGTCTCTTCATTTTTCTTCGTTGTATTTCCAAATATCTATCTTAAGCCATGCGGGGGTTTCCTCCATCTGTCGTCCCTGTCCTCTATATTCTTTCTCGTTCTGGAAACCCCACTACTCCTACTCAACATGCCGGGTCGGTGAGTGTACCATACTGTATCTCCATTTACAGAGCATCAATCAGAGGACTGCGGCGCTTGGAAGAAATAGAGTTGTTTTGATCACTAGTCACCTGCTTCTGAATATTTCACTGAGCCCTTGTCATTTCACTGAAGTGTGTCCTTTAAAGATTGCCCGAATTGCATGCTTTTATTACGTCAAACATGTAATTACAAGAATGGAAAAGCAAAGACCAGACGAGCGATTCCCCGGTGACTCTTGATGCGGCGCTGTGTTTCACTGTGCCGTCAACAAGCTGCTCTGAATGAGGTCACATTCCTGTGACCTCAGGGTGTGATTATCCAATAATCATGCGTTGCTCTGCATGGTTACATTTGTTATTTCTCGCTGACAGCCTAATGTTGGAAGAAAGCAATTTTACCTGATGAATGATCATAAGAGGGGGAGAGGCTATATCGGTCTCACGCCACACCAGTGAATTATGTTCTGTACAACAAATTCCCATAGATGCCAAAGCCGTCTGCACCTTCCTCCTCAAATATACTATACGGTCTATATGTTCTGCGCTCTGTGTTATTATTGCCAGTGCTGTGAGGACTTTTCAGCCTGTCAAAATGTGTATGAGGCCTATTCCTATTTCCGTAGTGTTTACTTGGCCTCTTAAATCACACGGGCTGCCACAGTCCGATCCGTACTTTACCCCAGGAGTGTGAAAAATCGGTGATGCACTTTCATTCGGCGAGGCCACGAGGCGCGATTCAGAGGTCCTGCGGTGTCATTCATGATCGTACGGTGCATGAACCGATTCCGCACTGCTCCTCCGGCCCGCACTTTGTCTATTGAGTGACAATAGGGATAACATGTCAAAGTGGGCCTCCTCAATCTTGTCACTTTAAACGCAATCAATGCTGGTTCCCCCCCCCCCACCAAATTCGACTCGATACTCTCCCCCGCCCTCCTCCCCCTCTACCACTCTCTTCCCCTTCCACTCGGTCCTCTCT
>CABFOP010082751.1:0-10171 GCA_900683385.1 Anoplogaster cornuta | reverse complement strand
GGGTGTGTAACTGTGGGTGGTCTTATGAAAAAACCCTACTCCACCCTCCTGTTGCTGTAATAATCTCTCTCTCTCTCTCTCTCTCTCTCTCTCTCTCTCTCTCTCACCTCCCTCATTCTCTGTCTCCATCCCTCTTTCACTTTTGCTTCTACCATGATCTCATATACAAAGGAAGCAGGAGATTGTTTGTCTCTTTTTGTCTACCCCTAGCAGAGGATAATGTGTCAATATAAGATGCTAATGAAAACGTGAGGCAGAGTTATGTGCCCAAAAATCCCATTCACTCTCTATAGGCAGGCAGCATGCAATGTATTAATCAAATAAAGGATGCCAATTTTTGTTACTTGAGGAGGGAGCTTGAAGAAATTTTGTATCCTCTCATGCAAAGCTGGAATAATTTTAGAAATGAAATTAGTCAAGCACAGACTTAAGTATCAACAGACTACTCCAGCCACTCCAATGGCTTAAGCATATTTCAACTACATAATTGTGCAGCAACCAAGTGCATGACAACATATCCAGGCAAACTCAGGTAAGTGGCAAAAGGTTACAAGGATAAGAGCCCTCCAAACCAACCAACCAAAAGACATCTACTTTAGCAGTCAGCATCTGTGAGTCATGAGAGTAGCCAGCGGCAGAACATTGATCTACACAAGATGATTTGAACAAGACGCCCACCTTAAATGTGTCTGGAGATACTGAAATAGATGTAATGGCTTAATGTAGTGTGTGATGCTGCAGTCATAAATTATTGGAATAAGGGAAAGGGGCCAAATCAAATGGGTGAACAACAGAAACCAAAACAAATGAAACATTGGAAAACCTCTTTCAGTCTTGAGCATTTCTCTACGACGGCCTGTGAACACGTAAAGTGATAAAATCTGCTTTCATGGAGGACCCTCCTCCATCCATGCATGGGATTGGTTTCTCCGACCTTGACCATTTCTTAGGATGCCACACCACTGCTGCTAATGGCAGAATTTCACTCAAACCGTGAATACCAACCATTATGTGTGGCTGTGGCCATTGTCTCTTTTCACTGTGGAAAAGAAAGGATAAATGTGTATAAAAGACAGGGACTATCATGTCCCTTTCATTTGTTCTTAATGATAACTGCTCAGGAAAGCTACATGTGGAGTGAGAGGCTGTTGCTTTGAGCATGGCTCGCTGTGCCAAACAATGGTAGCAATTTCAGCATCCTGTCCTGAACAACACAAGAAAACTGGGCAAACTATTATTCTGATGGAGCTTCTGAGACAAATCTCAGAGGACCATACAAAGATAGTCCAAGGGGTGGCTTAGCGGCCAAGAGCTATTCTAGGAAGTGCTTGCACATTGCTTCCCCACTAAACCCATGGCTTTCTACTGCACTTCTCAAATAAGACCTCAAAAGGTTGAACATGTCTACGGCTCCTTTACTACTTTTCCCTCTGTCGTACACATACATAACCTGGAACACAAGGAAATTAATTTGGTGTAAGTAACGAAAAAAATTATGAACCTGAATCTAGAATGTAGTGCCAAGGATGCTCTAGAAAGCATTTCTTGCAAAAGATAATGCAACCACAGACCGTGCAAGGGTGTGAGAAAGCTTTCCATATTGAAAAGGGAAAAGCAAATGATTGCAGATGATCATTATAATGAGTAGAGCATTTGGTTGGTGATTTTCCAGGCATGAACAATTCAGGACATTGCGCTGGAGAGGCCTTGGCAGTGAAGAGACTTTTTACAAATGCAAATTGGTATTCAAGGCAGACAGGACAGTAGCGATTCTGCTCATTCTAACCTAGTGCTAACTTCATCTGAGGCTCCAAGATGGACTTGTCATTTCAGTCTCACACCATCTTCTCAAGTGCAGTAACCTTTCTTAGGGTTTCCTCCTCTACTTGCATCTCCCTGTTTAACTACACTTCATTTGTAGAAGCTTGCATCATCTGCGATATGCATCTACCCACAAAGCATTGAGTGTTGTCTAGACTATAAATGAAGAATGCATGATATTATCCTACTTTTCTGGATTTAGGGCCAACTTCATTAAACAACAGGGAATATTGCACTGTGGTTTAATAGAGCACCAATTAGATGATGAAGAAAAGCTCCTAGTTCTGCATGAGACACCGATTAGCATAAAACAGCGCAGTCCTTCTCACTGGCTTTAATCTGCTATGTTCAACACATCTAACCTGTTGCTGGAAATTGGACATACATGCTGTCTCTGCATTTTCTATTCAGTGTTTTCTGATATTACTTGCTGTATATTGCAAAACTTCCCCATCTTTATGGCCTACTCGCATAATGAAATAAAGCATGTTGAAATCTTAATGGCTAGCATAAAATATTGTAGGCTAGTATTCTGTCTTGTGAAAAAATAGGTCATATTTCACACCAATGCCATCAACAGCATCTTACTGATGTGTTTCACTGCTATTTGTGTTACTTTTGCAAAAGAAAAATTATATTTTTGCTATTCTTGCCCTATTTGTGACTATTTTTATGCCTACTACACAGTTGTTGCTAGCCATGTCATAATGTTTCAATGTTCAGAATGACGTGTTATACCGTGCACATGATAAATGAAACACTTTGACTTTGATGTGTGATCAACTTCCTATGTAGATACTCATTATAGCAGGTCATGGTTATAAGAGGTTATAAGTGAGAACATGTAAATCATCATGTTACAGGAAAACAACATGGCATGATGTGAAACAACAGTGAAGGAAAAATAACAAGGGTGATTACTGGTGGTCTTTCAACTCACAAGACCTAAATAGACTAGTACTCATGTAGCCTATGTAGTCCATCCATCATACATATTGATAACCGAGACTATATGTTGTGAGAGAGATGAAAAAAAGTGTTCCTCACCTTGACCAGTTCATAATGTTGGATCCCATTGATGCCTACATCAGGGTCAAACGCTGAGGGCACCGGGTACCGGGTGTTGATGGCTGTGTTCTCTGGGATAGAGATGTTTATAACAGTGGACTGGAAAAGGGGTGCGTTGTCATTCACATCCTCAATCAGGAAGCGGATCTTTACCAATCGGAAGATCTCATCGGGCAGCACGGCCACCTCTATCTCATAGTAGCAGCGTTTCTCGCCGAACACCCCCGAGCACAACTTCTCTCGGTCGATGCGGTGATTGGTGGTGAAGATCTCCCCCGTGTTTGCCTCCACCCTCACCAAAGGCACGTCGCCTGTCTTGTACACAGGCTTGAACTGCAGCGGCGAGGACAGTCTGATGTTGGGGTCTAGGTTGAGGTCCAGGTCTTTGCGCAGGTTCCCAATGCGGACGTTCTCCGGCTGCTCCTCCTTCACCGTGTAGTCCCTCTCCTGGCCCCGGCATAGCGAGACCAGGCAGGTGAGCAAGACCACCAGCACATGAGCCTGACTTGCTAAGTCCATTATCAAGAGTGGGTGGTGGGAGCTTCACTTCTACGGCAGCAATTCTGTCACACCGGAAAGGCAGAGAGAGAGAGAGGGAGGGAGAGTGAGACAAAAAGAGAGCCTGTGATGTCCATGCGCAAAAGTACATGGCATTGAAGTTCTATTGTAATTAGTATTTTCCCTCACAGAGATTTCAACTTGACCTTTTCATCTTAACTAGTTCCGAGCCTAAATCCTTCTCATGTATTTGAGAGCAAATTAACGGCAGTTTTACACAATTAACCTTTGATGACATCCATTGAGCAAGCGGACACATAAAGATTAGTATATCTCATATTCTGTCAATCCATTCTATCTCAATAAAGAACTATTTCATATTTTTATTGAATGGTACGGAGGTAGTAGGATTCACTGTTGGTTTGCTTTGATAGAGAAATCAGCGTTGTCATCTGGTCGTGTTTTCAATTGTTTGATCAATTCACAAACTATTGTTTATGACAAGGAGAAAACAGAGAGAAATACTTTATCCATCTCTGAGTGAGTGTGGTGCAGTAGTGCCTGCATTATCTGCAGCTCACATCCAAACTTCAGTTAATTTGGAGGCAGCAGAAGCAAGCCTTAGGCACTAATGCTTCCACGGATGAACACAATGCACTTGCTGTTGTAGCGGTTGACAGCAACTATTAATGGAGAGCCTCATTTACTCTGAATGTAAACAATTGAGCTCTCAAATATTTCATGAACACCATGTGTGTAAACATGCACAGTTTGATAAGAACACTGTTTAGAGTAACTGTGTGTGGAAGGAGAAAACAATGTGAAATTATTTATTGCGACAGCCGCCATCAGTCAAATTAGTGAAATTTAATCATAACTTCATTGTACACTGATGAATGGGTTTTCTCCAACATGCAATTTAAACAGCATCCAGTTTTCTGTTTTAACCAAATGATTCCCATGATAAAACCCAACAGAGAACAATAGTGCCGATGGGTTTAGCACCATCTGACATTATTCATTAATTATTTTTTTTGCGTTGGATGCCAACTCGCTTGATGCTGTAGTTCTGCAATATCTTTAACTGCTTTATATGTGCACAATTACCAAAACCCAAGTAGGTCATTGGATGAAGGATTCACACACGGCAATTCCTTCTTTACTAGCATGAACTACTGTTTGTTAGTTAGTTAGTTAATCTGGATTGCTAGTTAATGTTTTTATTCATTCATTCATTCATTCACATATTACATTCATTATCATAAAACCTTACTAACTAATGGTACATTAGTTGCATGGAGAGTTGACTTTTAACATTACAGTGGTGGTAATAAGGTGTAATTGCTGAATCTGTGTTGTGTGGATTGTTCTGCTGAAAATCACTGGTATTATATTTATGTTGATGATTGTCATTGGGTACTAGCATCAGTCTGACCAGGCAACAGGAAAAGCATTATTATATACATTATTGTTCTTTGCGTCATCTTTACTGTGCAGTGACGGTTCAGAGACATGCCACCAATGCACTGCAATGTCTACTGCTTATAATAAAAACACAATTCTGAAGTGTATTCAAGCTCAATATATTCAAAAACTAATATAATTCCATTGCTCATATCCCACTGTGTGTTTAGGTTAACCTTTTAAACCCCCTGAGTGTTTATTAACCTCATATGGTTTTGGCTGAGATATATTGGCTTGAATTCATAAGCCAGCCATCTTCAAATCAAACGTCTATTTCCTTTCAAGTGTGGCAAAACACGGATGACAGCCATCACACAAATGATGCACAGCTGGTGCTGAAAATGCAAACACACCTAGACTAACAGGGGACCACAAATAGCTCTTTGGGAACTGCAATATTTCCCACTTTATGAAATTTCCATCCATTTGCATGAGTCAAATAATATCCTGCATAAAGGGTAGAACTACTAAAAGAACAGGGGTCCTTTAAATTGGCAAAGCAGCAACGTTCATCATCATTGAAGCACTCGGTCTACTGACAAAGGGGAATTGATTAAAAATAAGAATTTAATTAAGCTTGTTTTGAATCAGCAACAATTGGGGCATTAATGCAGCCTGTGAAAAAATATTTATTGTCAAACATTTTATAAAATAGGCGCATGAGACTCATTAGAGAATAGTTGGACAGAAAAGCATGGCTGACATTGATCATTGTGAGGGCTACTCAGTCTACACATAGAAGCAGTGTTTTGCCGCCATGTCAAAATATTGATGAGACATATCAATAAGTAATGCTTAACTTTGAAGTGGGCATCTTTGTGAGAGCGAGCAGCAATTTGTATACTGTGGTGAGGCCGTGTTATCTTCATCATATTAATGCCAAGATGATTTACACATTATATCCATGTAATCATCTAAGGTACCATCTCCTCACTTTAACTATGCTTTGGCTGCAGCTGCGTGGCTTTCCACTCGTCGCAATTCTGTATAAACTTGCCCATGGAGGATAGGATAGGTGAGAGGAGGAATCATGCTGGAGAAGGAAAAAAAAGAAAAGAAAGGGAGAGGGATGGAGAAAGAAATCCTAGGTGTCAGTCAGAGTGTCTCCTTTGCTTACATTTCACTAGTCTCCTGAAATGCTATTTTGAGCCCCAGACAGCAGGTTGAATCCAGTAGGCAAACTTGAGCCTCTCTCTTGGGAGACGCAGAGTGGAGACGAGCAGGCCGGCCCTGGATCACTTTACACGACAGTATGATGGACAGGCCGCCCCATTGTTTTTACCCACTGAGGGTGGCAGTGGGTAAAAAAAAAGAGAAGAAAACCTCAACTGGAAACATCAGCAGTAGATTGAGGCTGGGACCCAAAATATCAGGGCTCTTTTAACCCTCAAAACCAGGCTTTCAATGCTATTGTATCTATCACTATTGCATGTGCTTCCAAAGAGTTTTTCAAAATAGGGCACTGGTAGAAGCAACACTTTTGATTGTCCCAGACTCATACTCTTTAAGCAGCTTTAAAGATCGCTGACAGTCTGACAGACAAGGTATCTGTCAAGATCAGTCAGTTCTTTTTCAGTCCACACAGCCAGAACATTTCTTCTTGCACTGTAGAGGAATAAATGTTGTTTCCTCTTGGGAAACTTCAAGAATGACTATATCACCTCAGTCGTGTCAGAAAGTGAGAAAGCAAGAGAAAACGAGGTTCACCATGAATGGCCATGCTGATGCTGTTAATAATAGAGAACATACTGTTAAAAGTTGTATGTTCAAGCTCAAATCTCACTGGGGTTTGCATATTACATGAATGTGTATATAAATTAGTAACATAGCTACCTAGTTTGCATAGCTGAAGGTCTGGCAATGTTGTTTGACATAGACTGTAAATAACCCTATTCAACTTTCAATCAAATCCTTAATTATTGCATGTTTGTGTTATGAAGGGTATCAATTAGTAATGGCCATTAGGTCATATTTCTCAACTTCCTACATGGCCAGCAAATCGCTGACGATGTGATCATGGACCTCAAGAGGGCAGTCAATACATGCAAATATAATCCTACTGCTAAATATTAGGCGTGACCATTACGCTTGCATCATCTTGAATGTTATTTACTTTACTAAAATGTAAACTGATGACTTCATCGGCTTTTAAAATCCAAATTCACCCAATGAAAACGTGACAAAACAAAGCCTTACATTACGGACAAGTAAATGATTTGTCAGACAAAAAAAATGGAATTAATTAAAACAAACAGCACAATAGCCAAACACATTGCAAAAAACTGCTAAGGACTTAATTTTTTTCAAGCAGTGTGGGAAAAGCCAAGTGACAACATATTATTCAACATTTGCCATATATTTCACAGGGGCCATATTTCAATATCAAATTGTGATGTAGATACCATTATGAATTCTGAAGTAACTTAAAAAACAACAACAATAAAAACTAAAACGTCATTTAATAAAAAACCAAACTAAATTGGGGCATTCAAATCCAAAATATATTTATGGAAGGTACAAAGGACATTTCAACTTTATTCTTAAACAAGAATCCAAAACTACTGCTGGTCTCAGATGTTGAAGCTCATAATGGACCTGCTGATCTAAACAGACAGATTTTGACTAAATGAGTTTCAGTTAGTTTTAATGGGTTTGGGTTTCAATGGGTTTCAATGGGTTTCAATGGAAAACCAAGGCAGGAAAGCCTGCAACTATGAGTGCCTCCATCTGAGCCTACAGGTTAGTTAAACTCTTCCTAAAACAACACACAATTTTCGCACAAGTTAATGACTCCTTAATCAGTGGTCACTTAAATATATTAGAAGCCTATTACACTATGGCATATTCAATTCCAAAAAACACAGCCTGTTGGGATACAGCTACTGTATTGCCAATTAATCTGTATACAGTTCTACACTATCGATTTCCACAGCTGAATGCTTCTAATTGTCAAATCAAACAAATAGCTCTTGCATCCCTGTGCCTTTTCACTCATGGACTCTGCTTTTAACATAAATCCCATAGCCTGCAGCCAAAATATGCCTGGTCCTTTTCACCGTTCAGGTTCATATTTCCATTTGATTGCAGTCAGCAAATGTGGAGTTCAATAGCTAGAGCCCTTGTGGGAGTCTTTAAAAAACAGTCTAATGAGAAAATGTAGGCTATACATATTGAGTATAGGTACAACATATGGGGCTCCTGGACAACCAACTGTAGCGTTTTATCCCGCGGGCCTACGGGAATTTCAATTGTATTCCTAATACCAAAGTTGTTGTTGTTGTTTTTTTGTTGTTTTTTTATTCAGTGAGTCTGAATGTGGACAGAAGGACGCACAGCTCCGAGGCTGACAGCTGAACCGCTTGACCAAGTGCGCTCTGCAGCCGCGCACCCACGCACCGAGTTCAGTGGCCAAAGGGGCTGAGAAACCCGCAAAAAAAAGTCCGTGCAGTAGAAAGCAGAGGCCCGTCCGCTAGATCGGTGTCGAGCAAGACTGGATGGAGTCGTGACCATCCGGCCGGTAACATATTTCTAATGCGAAAACTGGGAATTGATTCTAACCATGGTGCACCCTAGATATTCCATATGGGTAGTTTCTATTAAAGAGGTGGTGAGGCTGGCTGACAGTGTTGTGTGTGTGTGTGTGTGTTATGTTTTTGGAGGAGCTCTAGAAGAAAATAAAAAAGACACAGAGCATCAAAATGACCCCTCTGTCGCAACACACACTGATTTACCCAAGCAGCACTCCAGCGGCTATTTAAATTGCGCACAGCTTATGTTGGTCTCAGTTATTGTCCGTTTGGTTTTATGCGCATAAATGAGGCTCTCCATTATTATTATTTTTAATGCGCTCAAGAGAAAGATAGTCCGGTGATCCGCTGTACCCAGGCGCTGAAACTCACTCGTCGGTTCAATTAAATTCTAGCATATTTTGATTTCTCACAGAAGAAAAAGAAAAACAAATCACGGTCAAGAGCAATGCTTACCTTTCCCCGCTGGTATAGGATGGACAAAAAAAATCACTCGCAAGTCCCGTCACGTAGCGACATCACTGATTTACAAAAAGAAGTGCCATGAATTAAACTGAAGTAGAGGTGGGGTGGAGGGAGGGGGGGTTGGAGAGAAGGCATCCTCATCAGGAGTGGCAGCAAAAATGCAATGCAAATGAAGAAAAAGAAAAACGTTATCCGCTACAAAAACTTATCCATGTGCTAAAAAACTGAGGTCCTCGCGTGCAAGTGAAAAGAAATGGATAGCGATCAACTTTGTTTCGGAGAGTCGATGTAATTCCTCTTCGGGGGTCTTTGGGTTCGCAAACAGTGCAATTCCACGGCCGGAGCTGCGCATTGATTCCAAGCTTGTTTTACATTATACTAAAGTAACCCTGCCTTTAAATTCACCCTATACTTCGTTCTACCGGTGTTGGAAACCACCGGCCAGCAAAACTTACACACACACGTGCGCGTTATCGCTTCGTGAACCCGCGCACGGAAAAACTTCAATCCAATAGCGCAAAAGAAAAATACACACAAAATTGTAAATTTGACCTTTTTTTTTTTTTTACCACCACTTGTTTTTGACAGATTCGAGGTTGTGCACGCGCTCCCCCCCAAAAAAAACTCTTGCGCGAGGGATGCAGAGCGCGCGACGTCCCCCACCCCAATGGAGTTGGATGAAAGTGCGCCTCAGTGCAGCATCACTTACAGGAGCCGGGAGAGGCGGGAGAGGCGCGTCGCCGTATCTGTCTGCTAAGCTGCAGATGTCTCAGTAGTATTGTATGAACTCAGTCCCTCAGTACTGCCCACCTCTCTCTTTCTCTCTCCCACCGATTGACATCACCGCGGGAGGAGGAGCCACCCGCACATTTAAGAGCTCCTGTCCTCTTAAAGCCGCACTGCGTTGAAGAGACGCTTGCATTGAGATGTAGCGGGACGCGGGCGTGCACTGTGCGTGTGCGTGTGCGTGTGCGTGTGCATGTGCGTGTGTGTGTGTGTGGGCTTGTTAATATATCCTTGTGGGGACTTTAACCTGAATGCACACTATCCTTGTGGTGACCCGTGTCACCATGGGGACAAAGCTTGAGGTCCCCACAGGTAGAGACTGATTTTTGAGGGTTAAGACTTGGTTTTAGGGTTCAGGTTACAATTAGGTTAAGGTTAAGGTTAGGGTAAGGGTTAAGGTTAGGCATTTAGTTGTGATGGTTAAGGTTAGGGTAAGGGGCTAGGGAATGCATTATGTCGATGACAAAATGTAAAAAGTCCCCATGGGTATAGATAAACAGACGTGTGTGTGTGTGTGTGTGTGTGTGTGTGTGTATGCATTG
>CABFOP010082698.1:0-10319 GCA_900683385.1 Anoplogaster cornuta | reverse complement strand
AACAAGCAGGGGAATGTGTCTGACAGTTTACATGGTAAGGTGGTCTACTTTGGTGCATAAAATGATCAAATCTATTAACATTTTAAATGAATAAACTAACACTGAGCTTGAGCCTCACTGTGTGGAAACAAAGTGGAGTGCGCAATGTCAAGATAACGCAATTGTGACCAAAGTCTGGACACACAGAAAGTATGAAACGGGCATTATACCAAGAATCTATGCAGTGGTTGTTTTCCAGCCCTTTAAATCAGTAACTGTTCCCAGTTAAATAGTTGCTCTTACAGCCTGAGTGGGCAGCAGTAAGTAAACTAACCTTGTGGTTGTGTGTGTTTCAGATGGCGAGAGAGGCCCCATGGCCCCAGGCCAGCGAGGGCCCTACCAGAGGGCACTGTCTGTGGATGCCAAGCCCTTGGGTGGAGAGGGAGGAGGAGGAGGAGGAGGGGGAGGGCTGGCTGGGAGGAGGAACGTCCCCTGTCCCACCCTGGTCAAACAGGAGAACATGGAGGCTCCCATCCGACCTGGAGCAATGGCCAATGGCTTTCCTGGAGGCATGGCTGTGTGCCCACCACGGGGCGGTGCCACAAGTAACTTACCCCCTTAATTCACCTTGGCATGCCCAAAATAAACAGCTTAGCTTTCCCTGATGACCGGGGTCGCACAAACATAAACTGCATGGGGATATTTCACTTCACAATAATTTGATTATTATTAAATGAATAGTGCAGAGAGGCTCATTATCCAATATTCACTATGTAGGTAGGTGTATCAATAGTAATGTTTATGGGCTCTGTGTCGTTCAGGAGGTATGGGCCGAGGCATGGGAATGCCACAGCGCCCTCCCATGGCAGGACCAGGGGACTGGGGGATGGCAAGGTCCAGTGGCAGCCCTGTGGCAGGACCAGGGCACACTGGCATGGGCCGTCCTGGCATGATGGGAGGGCCCATGATCAACCGTTCCAACAGCGTACCTGCAAACGCCAGGTCTATGCTGCAGCAACAACTCATGGATATGGGTATGTCACATGTGTCTGTTGTGGTCATCTATCATTGCAAGTTTGTATGTACACCTATTTTCAGTACGCTGATAAAGGAACTGATTGTATATTTGTCCTAATGTACAGTGAATGGTTCAGTTACTCTGTTAACAAGGAATAAGACATGATTTGAAGAGCGCGATAAATAATAATAATAAGGTCCTCGAAGATTTGTTTTGAGCAGGGCATATTCTGCTTGAACAGATTTTTTTGTAACCAAACTTAGTGGGGCTTTTATGTGACAGGACACCTCTAACCCACACCTGAATGTCATCTCATTGATTGGATCACCTGACTTCATAGAAGTCATTAGGTTCACAGACCTTTTCCAGCTGTTAATGTTTGAACAATATGTTCAATAAAAACATCAAAGTTACACATAGGTGTAAAAGTAAAGTTTATCTATTGTTATGACTTAAATGACGATCAGACCATATTTTAGGAGCCATTACCCTGGACTCTGTTTATCAATCAGCTCTTAGATTTATTACCGGTGAAAGTTATGATAAGGTAGGCTGGCCTCTTACTGAAAGGCACAACAATCATTGGTTTCTGTTCATTTTTAAAGCTCTTATTGGTAAGCAACCTCTTTATCATCGCTGCTTGAACAGAATGTTGGTACCTATCTGACTCAATCTAATGACTTTATATGTAAACTTTATTTATGACCCACGAGTCATAAATAAAGGTTTATATATTAATGCAGAAGGGTTCACAAATGTTTTCTCACAACTGTAGGAGGTGATTTGGGCCAAAACAAAACCAGTAAAAAGCACACTATTAAAGTCCCCATGCATCTGCTTCTGTTATTTTGACTCTCCACTGTACATTACCACCTCTGTAGGTTCCAGTGAAGCCAGTCTTGGCAGCCCCTTCGGTGGACAGGGTCCCCCACCTCAGTCCCCCTCCTGGCCAGACTCTGCCTTGGGAATGGACCGACCACAGGGTAACACAAACAGGTAAACGCTTTGCACTGGTACCAACCCACTTTGCTTATTCGGTTATTCTTCTGAAGTTGGCTTTAAATTCACAGTTTCTTAAGTAGCACACGACACTGTAAGGACTTATACTTTTCCAGATTTGTTTGGAAAACTCAGTCCTCCATTATATGTATATATTTAATTGTTGGATTGAAGCTACACGTTTTCCCCCGGTTACACAACACACATTCACACGTCTCACCCTCTCTTTCACACACAACATACACCCTCCACATTATGACTTTCCCTTTGATTACATAACAAGAAAATAAAACAGACCTGAATCTGTTTTAGTAAACTGTTATTTATATTTATGCATTAGTTGTCATTATACTTGTTTAATTGTCATTTAGTTTTCTAGTTTCTTTCCCAGTAAGATGTCCCCGTGCCTTGTTTTTTGTTTCACCTCACTATCTATAATTGTCTTTTATATGTATAGATAAACTAACCTAGACTAACTAAACTGACCACCAATATCCATCATCATATCCATCATTATTGTTATTGTTTCATAAAATAGAGAACTGAAAGGAACGTCTGTGTGTTTGGTTGTGTTAGGGGCCAGTTTGGGAACCCGCTGGATGAGCTGCTGGTGCCGCCCTCCACCAGCGAGGGTCAGAGTGATGAACGGGCGCTGCTGGACCAGCTGGACTCTCTGCTCAACAACACTGATGTCATTGCTCTGGAGGAGATAGACCGAGCCCTCGGCATCCCCGATCTCGTAGGCCAGGTATGTGTCACGTGCACCAAATATTTATACATAATGGACCATTTCATAAAAGCATGTTCAGTTAGGAAATGTTAACACATAAGCACCACTATCACACACAATGGCCATTTTCATCACCCAACTCCTTCAGTGAAATGAACAAGCATCACATGTTTTCTTCTCCCTATCCCAAACTCAGGGACCCGAGGGACAACCGCAGCGCCAGAGTCGAGGCCAGAGCCACCCACCGTCAGAGCCCTTCCCTGGGCCAGACTCCTCCATGGGCATAGACCAGAAACCCATGTATAGCCAAGGCTACCCAGGGCCCCCGGGGCCTCCTGGGCCCCCACGACCCCCCTCCATGGGCATGCAAGCCAGCTACGGTGGCAACCCCATGCAGGGCCAGTCTCCTGGAGGATTTAACCCCATGATGAACCAGATGGGCCAGCCGGGGGGCTTCCATGGCATTGGTGGCATGGCGGCTATGGGCAACCCCCGCGCCAACATGATGAGACCCCGCATGATGAATGCCACCAAGCCCCTCCGACTGCAACTACAACAGAGACTACAAGGACAGCAGGTGATCATACAAACACATTATACTCAACTGTACACTAATACAGACAATACAATATACAGTATCATATATACAGTAGGTCAGTTCGTATCCAAAGAAGAGTAGGATGATACTAATGAGGATCCACATAAACATAATCATACACTGTATCTTGTCTTTCAGTTTATGAACCAGACTCGACAAGGCATAAAGATGGAGAACGTCCCTGGAAGTAACCCCGCCATGCGCCCTGGCATGCAACCTGGCATGCAACCTGGAATGCAGCCCGGCATGCAGCCCGGCATGCAGCCTGGCATGCAGCCATCTGGCATGGGTGGTCAGGTATGTCATCACCACACCCTCACGCCTAATGCAGTGCACATTCACTTGGCATGTTTAATAAAACCAGATGTAGATGAACTCAACTCACCATACTTTCTGTTCATGTTCCTCCTTAGCCTGGTTTCCTGAATGCCCAGATGATGGCTCAGCGCAGCCGGGAGATGATGACCATGCAGATGAAGAGGCAGCGGATGATGATGTTGATGCAGCAGCAGCAACAGCAGCAGCAGCAACAGCAGCAGCAGGGCCAGGCGGCAGTGGGAGGATTCAGCCCCCCTCCTAATGTCACAGCCCCAGGAGGCATGGACAACCCCATGACAGGACCCCCCATGAACCAGCCTGGACAGCAGACCTTCAGCTACGGAGGCAACTATGGTGAGTTGGAGATGGTTGTCGTTCTATCTGGAAATATAACTCTTATCTCACAATGTGTTCCTGCTCACATTGAATACTATGCATGTGCCATTTCCTCGCGATTATTCAGGTTCCATGCTCATGACCTGTCATTGTGCTTGTACTTGCAGGGATAAACCAGCAGGGGGACCCATCGTTCATGGGTCCAGGTAGCAGCCCGCCAGCTAACATGATGCCGGGGCGAATGGCAGGCCCTCCTCAGAACGCCATGATGCCAGGGATGCAGGGCAATCCCCAGGGAGGACCCATGTACCAGTCGGGAGATGTGAAGGGATGGCCACAGGGCAGCATGCCGCGCAGCAAGTATGTGCCATATGCTTCCATGGTGGCATCAGTGCAATTACTGTCGCACATCTATGTAGACTTGTCAAATCATCAGTAAAATATCTAATTATTTATCACACCAGTAAAGTACGATTTAAAAATATATATAATTTTCCTGTTTTCCTTCTAGCCTTATCCTTATATTATTTCTGTAAATGACTTTGTGTTGTTCTGTCTCTCCTCTGGTGTTCCAGCTCTTACCCCCAGCAGCAGTTCCCCCAGCAGGGGAACCAGGGCCAGTTTGGACCCATGATGGGGAACAGCTCCGTGGGCGGGCCGGGGCCGGTCGGCGGGCCTGGAGCAGGACAGATGGGCCAGATGCCAGGACAGATGCAGGGCCAGATGCAGGGCCAGATGGGCATGAACTCCATGGGAATGGGCCGGATGCCAATGGGACCCGATCAGGTAAATGGCACTCGGAAGATGCCAGATTATAATGCCGTTAGCTGAGGTTGACTTGACTCTGTCGTGCTTCTACGCATGGATGGCACAATGATAGCAGCATCGTGTAATGGGATTTGGGGATGGAAAATGTCTGTACTACACCAATCATAATAACAGTGCCTTATAGGTAGGCAATAATAATAATAATGTTAAATGAAAAGAAAAGGAGGGAAGGAAAAACAAAAGAAAGGTACATCTCAGCAATATTGTTGTGGAGTTGGTGGTTTAGAGAGGATAGTAGGTCTAACATTAAACTCAGTAAGTAGAGGTAAACACTGGGGTTGAAGGATGAGGTGGGAGAAATAAATGGTCCACAGGAGGAAAGAATAGAGGCAGTTCATTAGATCTTTCCCCCAGTGAGGGTAAGGACATGTCTGGTTTATTCTAACACCTCACTGAGGTTTATTCTAACACCTCACTGAGGTTTATTCTAACACCTCACTGAGGTTTATTTTAACACCTCACTGTCCTGTCCTTTGCAGAAGTATTGCTGATGTGTGTGGCTGACAGCAGTAAGAGTCCTTACCAAGAGGGCAGCAGAGTCTGGAGCCTTCCCAGCTGTGGCAGAGCAGTGTGGGGCAGGGGACGGGCTGGCCACGGCGGACCTCCACACACACACACACACACACACACACACACACACAGCCCTCCATCCCCAAACCTCCTGGAGACTGAGAACACACCACAGTGACAGCACGACACGCCGCTCACGTTGGAGAAAGTAGGGAACGAGGACGAACTTGTACCTGGTTTCATCCCTCGCGCTACGGGGCGGCCCGCGACTTCAAGATGCACATATGCAAAATCTGGGTGTGCACATGCATGCGGGTGTGTGTCCATGTCGGTGACCTGGAGCTGTCAGGCAGTACTCGGCGTCGTGGCTGGGAAGCACAACGGGACAACGGTACAACTGGCTGTGGCTGCACTTTACCCGGAGGCTTCTATACGGAAAAGGATTGTTGCAATATGTCTTCATCATTACAGCCTTACTAGAGATTGAATGCCTTCACAGCAATGGGTTTATTTGTCTTTCTTATGCTTTGGATGCGCCTCATTCTCACAGAAGTCGTTGGAAGCTATAAGCACACCGTTTGTTACTATTTTATGCAGATCGGAGCAATAACTCTTGCCTCTATGCTTTAAGACTGTAACTGAGCATCATAACCCCTGACATAAGCAAACAAATGGTACTGCAGTATTAGATGTCACAAATGTCCTCTCTGTGAATAGCAATTGTAAATATTCTACAAAATATATCATACATGCTTTTTATAGGCCCATGTTATTGCACAGAGTATAACACTTGGTCATATTTTTGTGTCTCATAGGTCAATACTGTTTTGGTTGATTTGCAGTTTGTTTTTAATTTTTTTTTAACCTTTGCAAATACTGCAGGCGTGTTTGGGTTTTCCTCCCCTTGTTTGTCCTCTTCTGAATTTCTATTTTTGTTTTAAATTTTCCAAAAGATATCAGCCATGTATTTCTTTTTTCTTCTTTTTTAGCGAGGCACTTTTACTTGTGATGATGAGTATCTGATGAACTGAGGGTTTGAGCTTTCACCTTATCAGACGTTTTATTGGAAGGTGGTGGAAGTGAACAGCCCTTCAACGTAAAGGAGACGTCTTTATCAAAGTGATGTGTTTCTGTCTGTCTGGAGCGTAACGGGCCGACTGTATGTGTGTCTGTGTCTCTGCAGTACACTGAATATGTATCCTCATCCAGTTCACCAACGGGCCTGAAGTGTTCTCCCTCCCCCACCACCTCTGTCTGTGGGGTGTGTTTTCACCCCCCACTTTCCTTTGACTGTTATTCTCAACTCGCTGAATCTACTTTTCAATATGCGCAATCCAAAGATATTTTTCCACATCTTTGTATAGTTTCTGAGGTTGCTGGTGTACATTTTTAATGATGTGTTATATTATACTGATGGTAAATGGGTACATATCATGGACCTTTTAAAAGCATATGATAGTTATATACTGTATGCATAAAGGGGATGGGGCACATTTGTTCTACGAGGACTGGAAACTCTTAACCCCGCGGTGGGAAGTCCTCCGTCTGTACATCCAGAAAAAAAACGAAGCGTATTTTGCTGTGAAAGAGGAATACCAATTGAATGAAATACACTTTAAGACATATCAATCTATCTCTTCTATTTTTCAGGAAATTACTTCATGTTGTGTCCACATTTTTGTTACTTTAGGAAAATGATCTTTGTAGAGTTTCAATGAAGTGCAGAAAGAAAGGCTGGAGATCACTCGGTTATTTTTTTTCTTTATTTGGAGGTGAGATGAGCTGTCATTTTACAGGATGTATATTACAGATTTTTTTCCTCTTGATGTTGATATTGATGTAAATACAAATTTCTATTTAAACATTCTTGACTCTAATGTTGTCTTTTGTTTGCTCTGTGTTCAGTCCCGTGTCAAGATGTGATTCTTACCTACACTGATTCAACTTCTTCACTTCTGATTATGACACTAAACATTAAATATCAGAAAATATAGATATAGAGTGATCCAATTTAGGAGTTTCACTGAACCAAAAAGCATTGGACCACTAGTGGTGTGAGGTCATTGGATCGCCTTTTTTTTCAGATGCACTGTAAAGCGTCTGAGCATTTTGAAAAGCGCTATAAAAATCGTATCTATTATTATTATTATCGTTTTCATCTGTCAAAAGCATAAAATCAAGCCCCATTTGTTTACAATTTCTTACCTGTTATAACTTGTTAGATTGTAGTCATTGGGGAATTCTATTATTACCTATCTTAGCTAATTATCAGGCCTGTATCTGGTACCATTAGTGTATCAAAGCATATATAACTCGATGCACATGTACACACAAAAACATTTTTTGACACGTTATGGTTTGACTCTGATTAGGGGAGCCAGTCAGCATGAGGCCTGACAAAATTTGAGTCAGTTATAGTAAAGGTAGTCAACCCGCACATAGGATGTATGCAATAAACGTACACCCTAACAGCAACACAAGAATATATCAACAGGCTTGGGTAAATAAAACAACAATCCAGTTTGAATACAAGAACAAATATATTCAGTCCAAAGGTCAGTATGTGTAGAAACAAACAAAACAAAAATTTCAGTTTCCACTTCAAAATTCATGCAACTCAAAATATTAATAGTTATTAAAAAAGTAATCTGGTCTGGTATTTTGTCTCAGTCACCACTCTAATTCAGAGGAGACAAAACATAAAATATGCCACTTGATAATAATTGTGTCACGGATATTGTTTCCAGAGTTGTTGTGGAACAGCTCTCCACTCCTTTTCCTGTCTTTGACTACATTGAAAGGCTATGAGAGGTGTCATGTCAGGGGCAGTTAGGTTATGGCTCCATTAGGCAGCTTTTACCCACAAATACTTAATTTTATTACTAGTAAAGATCATGTAATGAAACTGGGCGACACCATATATAAATATTTTTAAATGTTTACAGATGCCACCAGGGGGCGCTCTTGTCCGCTCATGTTTTCACAGTATCTATTGCTACACAGTAGCTAAATAGGCTTTTACCATACGTGCGGGTGCAGTTCACTACAAGGCCGCACGGGGGCGGTGATAACAAGAGCTATTTTATAAAGGGAACTCTGGCTTGGTTTCTGTTTATGGGACGAGGGATTCAATATGGATAGTTACGAAATGAAACAGATATTTTTAAACAGATTGATTTCCAGTGATGTAATACGATTTAATAGTAAGACAATACAGAGTACTGTGTTTTTTTGGCAACAGAGACCACAATACCCTTGATAAACTCCATATCTCAGCCAGACTATATGATATCTGTAGTTACCATATAAAAAATTAACTTGTGTGATTAAAAATTAAAAGGCGGAAATGCATAAGTATAAATAAAAACAAGCTGGACATAATAGCCATTAAACTATTTTATCTATTAAATACTGTTGTATGGCAGCTCATCTTACTCACAGCCCAAACGGTGTAGGTTTCTTTTCTTTATTTTTTAAGTGAAAAGTCTATATATTAATAGCAGGCTTATGACTACTGTACTGTGGGAATCTCAAACAGAGAGCAGGAGTCTGCCTCTCTCTCCCTCTCCCCCCCTCTCTCTCTCTCTCTCTCTCTCTCTGTTGGCTTGCTTCCCGGCCCATCTGCGGCCTGGCCCGCGGATTACTGTTTGTTAATGTTTCAATCAGCTGTGTGTTGAGGAATGTGGAGCTATTTAACCTGAACTTCCCCAGGTGTGCCGAGGCGCCGCTCAGTCTGGGCCCCGCCGCCCTCCCCTGCCCTTGGCACAAAGCTATCACACAAACACAATCACACACTGGCCACGCCGGGCTGCAGCTGTGCGCATCGCACCGCAGGGAAATGGGAAAAACATTGCACCAGGGAGACAGAATAAATCTTATAACGAATCGGCTCTCTGCGAAGCCGTTTTTAACCCGTGGCCTGCCGGGAGACCGCACTGTTCACGTCCTAGTCTGATTTACATGAGCATATATTGAAACACCATATCTTAAATCGATGTTTTATTAAGTGTAGCACACTTTTTTTTTTAACTTAAAAAAAAAAAGAATCTAGTTTACAACATGGGATTTGCTGGTGAATTGTTAAATGCTTTGGGGGTTAACTAAAGGTCTTTTAAACGTCCCCATGTGTTGAAATACATTTGTGTCATGAAATCCAGCGTGACTGCCATGCTTATATTTTGGTATTTCAGATGTGTCTTTTAATTATTGCCACTATTTGTCAAGACCTCTAGACCCGCCAATTTAAAGTGAGACTTCCTCCTGTAATTTGATACGTTAATGAGCCATACAAAAGCAAATTACCAGTTTAACTGGGTATGAGTCATTACGCAGACCACCAGCTCTGGTTTTATGTTACCTGCCTTAATAGCTTATTCTACTGGTAGCTCTTAGTGACAGCCACATTAAACTCGTCAGTACTACAATATATGCATTAAGATATAAATGTGCTGATTCACCCCAACTATAGGGCCAGGCTTTAGAAACCCAGCCACCCATGTGTTGATATGGATAGTGAAAGCCCTTGTCTGGGATTTGATGTGATATTGTGCTGTTTATCTCTCTCTCTCTCTTGGACACACACGTACAGAACAAATGGAACAGCACAAGTACTCTTGTTCAAAAATAATTGTCTTGTTTTAATAAAAACACCAATAAGGTACATTGTAAGAAAACAATATCTTTCACATAATGTGGCATTGTAATATACAATACAGTTTGTCGCTCAGGAATCTGAGAAATGCATTTTTTTCTTTAACAAAATTTAGAATTTTTTCTACAAGGTTTACACAAGATACAAAACAAAGAGACATTATAGCTTTTCTTTAGAAACTCTACAAGCAACAAGCGAGGCCGGTTGCACTGGTCTGGTAGCCTAACTGCCATGGTTCCCCGGCTAACCCAGTCTCTCTCTCTCTCTCTCTCTCTCTCTCTCTCTCTCTCTTGGACGCCGGTCTTCTCCGCAGAGGCCCTCGGCTGCAGCGAGACCCTGTTGGCGTTGACAG
>CABFOP010082678.1:0-12896 GCA_900683385.1 Anoplogaster cornuta | reverse complement strand
TGCGTGCGTGCGTGCGTGCGTGCGTGCGTGCGTGCGTGCGTGCGTGTGTGTGTGTGTTATGCTAAAGTGATATGCGGTGCTAGTACTATAACAAACTTTCATCATGAATGGATGGAGATTGATAGATTGATGGACTGATGGAGACTACCTTCATATCACCACATATTTGGTAACTTAGTAAGAGTTCTTATAACATTGCTTTGGAAAAGTTTTAATAAAGTTGTTTTGTAACCAGCTGCCAAATCAGAAAGTGATGACAGTGAAGAGGAGACCAAGACAAGCAAGTCCAAGAAGAAAGCCAGTGCCGGCTCAGCATCCATGTTCCAAACATCTGGAGACAAGGACAAAGACAAGAAGACAAAAAAGAAAGGCAAGGGATTTTTTTTTTTGTAACAATGGGAGTTCTTTCTTATACGAACAAGTGTTTGATATACATGTTATTGTCTCTCTCAGGAAAAGCAAAAGAGAGCGATGAGTCTGACTCAGAAAAAGAAGACAAATCAAAGAAGAAAAAGGGTAAAGGAAAGAAGAAAAAGGTACCTGGAATCGCTTTATGGCCTCAGATTTCCAAATAGACCAGTCTTTTCAGTCACTCACTGAATATACGCCATAGACATTGATGGTTTTAGCCAATACTTACTAATTGATACTCATGTGTTTGGCGTCCAGGAGAGAGATCCGTCACCTGAGATCGAGATTGACAACTTGGAGGAGTTTGTCATGCAGCCGGCGCCACAGGGTGTGACAGTCAAATGTCGAGTGACTCGGGACCAGAGGGGGATGGATAAGAGCCTCTATCCTACATATTACATTCATCTTGACAATGAAAAAAAGGTCAGGAACTCAGCTAAATTTGCATGAATTTTCACATTGTATTCTGAGAATTTAGTGGCAAATAGCATATTACAACATACATTAAGATCACCTCCTTTCTGTTATTCAATATATGTAATTATTAAGTATCTTATTAAATGACATCCTATTTAGATAACTGTGTAATGGCCTTTACTCACCCCATATTACAATGTGTTTTTTCTTATTTGTAGACTTTCTTATTGGCTGGAAGAAAAAGAAAGAAAAGCGCAACTTCAAATTACCTTATCTCTATTGATGCCACAGATTTATCGAGAGGTGGAGAGAATTTTGTCGGGAAGTTGAGGTTCAGTACAGTTTACAGTATTCACATTCATTCATTCATTCAATCAATCATACAATCAATGGCAATCATCATGTGTATAAATCTTATGTGTAATTCAATATAATCTTTTTCTCATTGTCCAGGTCAAATTTGATGGGAACTAAGTTCACTGTGTTTGACAATGCTCTGAATCCAGAAAGAGCTCTCCCAGATATGTCTAATGCACGCCAGGAGTTAGCAGGCATCATCTATGTAAGTCGACAGCACACTGTAAATATTGTAATATTACATTGAACATTTTAAAAAGAAAATCTGTAAAATAAAAAATAACTCATATCTCATATCTTTGGCATCAGGAAACCAATGTCTTAGGGATGAAAGGGCCCAGAAGGATGACAATCATCATCCCAGGAATGAACAAGGACAGTGAGCGACTACCTCTCCGACCAAGAAATGTAAGCATACCTACATGGAAACCTGCCATGAACATTAGGCAGAATGGGGTGGGTCAGAGAGTGTATGTCATTGGGATTATCAAGTGGGCACCTCCAATTAAAGATGTTTTGTTGAATCAATAGTAAATTCAATCATCCCAGAATCCCCTGTTCCGTACACGCTGTCAGCACTGATCAGATTTACGTTCATCTACACGGCACTGACGCTGTGCCTATTAGTCTCAGAAACTATAGGTGTTAGAACATTGTCGTAAACTGAAATAAATATCAAAACTAGACTTTGTGAAAAAAAAGTTATAAAACTGAAGTAAAACTATCCAAGATGCCATATCCTGTTGACCAAAGTGCAGTGTTGCCAGTACTATCACTGCTACCATTTTTTTTTAAAATAACTTCTGATTTATTGTTTGTATTACATAATACCTCTTACAAAAGAAATACAAAATAGCTGTTCTGGCTACCTTTAAAAAAATAACACACATACCAAATACTAAAACTAGAACTGAAACTACATAAACACTAAACTAAATTGTGACATTTTTAAAAAGTAAAAGCTACACTAAAACTACGAAACCCGCACTGAAAACTAACTAACACTAGAAATAAAAATGTAAAACTATATCAAATATGAACCAACCCTGGTTGGTGTAACCTGACTAATGTTTCTTTTCAGGATTGTGATGGTTTGTTGATTAGGCACCAGAACAGAAGGATGGAAAATCTAACTGAACTTCATAACAAGACGCCCGTGTGGAATGAAGAAAGCTCATCTCATGTGCTCAACTTCAACGGCCGGGTCACCCAGGCCTCCATCAAGAACTTCCAGATAGTCCATAGCAAAGACTGTGAGTACACTATCTATCTATCTATCTATCTATCTATCTATCTCTATCATCATCTATCTATCTATCTATCTATCTATCTATCTATCTATCTATCTATCTATCTATCTATCTATCTATCTATCTATCTATCTATCTATCTATCTAATTCATTTATACCATAGATTGAGATGCCACTAAAATGATATACTGTCTTTTCCAGTGGACTACATCGTGATGCAGTTTGGACGTATAGCTGATGACGTTTTCACGCTGGACTACAGCTACCCAATGTGTGCTGTGCAGGCCTTTGCCATTGCACTCTCCAGCTTTGACAGCAAAATAGCCTGTGAATAACAACATCATGGTGTATACTCATTCTGGTTAATATCATACAATATGGCCACACCCAGACCAGACCAGCCCGTGTCTATGGGCTCGCCTTCAACACATGTGATGGGTGGTGATGATCTGATACGATCTAATGTGGCAACACCTACTGTGCTGCTATGTTTGCTTTTATGGGCCTGTGTTTCTCTCCCAGGTTATTAATGTATATCTCCTCTCATCAGCTCATCTCTTATACTACTGGGCAGAGGAGAATCCTGGTTTTTGCCTTGGTAAAGCAGTGGGAATGTCCTGAGTCAGTGTTTTCTATGAGTCACAGAAAGACATTCACCACTCCAAAGAACTCCAGTGATTGGAGAATTGTGGAATGATAGTACACCTTCAATAATGAAGGTGTTAAATGCTACTGAAATTTTGGCATTATACTGTATTGTGCTGTCTTTGAAATACCAATAGGCCACTATTGTATTGTCTTGTATTGAGCTGTTTTATTCATTGTGAAATGCAAACACACCAAAATTAAATCACTATCAGAATGTCTAGTGGAGTTTCTTTGGCAGAATAGAGTTTTGTTCCATAATGAGTCTGAAAAACAAATGACAGGATAGTAAATAAGGATAGTAAATAGCTTAAATTGATAAAATGGTGACACTTTTACATACTGGACTGTCCGTATTTTAGTGACTTTGAATAATGTGTAATGAATCAGGCATTGTTTTTTTTTAAATAAAATAGATTTGTAACATTTTGGAATGGAAGTCTTCATTTTGTCTAAGTGTTTTTAGTCTATTTGAGCTCATCAGTGAAATAAGACCAAACATCATGGCCTACCAAAATAAGTGAATCTATGCTCTTTATATGTTACAGTAAGTCATGGAGTTTCTAATTTGGTGTTTTAAGCTCCTGTAGATTTTTCTACTCGCCTGTTTTCTGTTCTGACATGTTTTTTCAAATGTATTTATTATGCTGAACACTGCCTTTGGTGCATTTAGGCTTATTGTAACTATGTTGTTTAATAAAGCATGTGAATTAAAGCCCACTGAACTCATTAGCATTTACTGCATGAAACAAACAAACCTGTCACCTCCCCTTGTTTCTGCGTTAGTAACTGTACACTGCTAAAAAAAAACAAAAAAAACAAAAAACATAACCCTAACCCTAAAAAAAAAAATTCCATAGAAATGATGAACTGGTATAGCAAGATAAGTAATGCCCCCACCCCTTCTTTAAAGCCTTAGCTTTTGGTGTGAGTTGGAATTGTTCTCTGACGAAACCATCTAGCATGAGCAAACATTTGGAAGAAAATCAAAGGTTCCTTTCGGTTGTGAGTTGTGAGACACCCACGCTGTTTTCCAGTGGTTACCTGACATGTTGAGAAGGGCTTGCACTCAGGGTGAAAAACTTGTTTGGGCTAAGCAGCTTGAGAGTAAGTGAGAGGTGTGTATTCTGCCTGAACCTGCTCAGGCAGTTGTCCAAACTCGCAGAATAAATGAAGCTTGAAGCAGGCAGGTTTTCTGGACAGATGCTCAGAAGTGTGTTCTTCCCCCTCTGTTTCTTCTTTTCTTTTGTGTGTCAAGGTTGAGTGAAGATTGCTGTTATTATTGTTAGTTTCTAATACAGTTATTGCATCTACAACAGTCTGCCCTGTTGACCTGAGTCATTTTTCAACCATGCCTGTATTTGTGTATCAAAGTAAATCATTTGAATAATGAGAGTTCACCACAGACTTTATTCACTAACAGGCCCACTGAACGTTGCAGCTATACTGTTGACCAACAGAAGGAGCTGTTGCTGGATGTAAATGTGTTCATGGTCTCAGCATAATGACAATGAACAACTTCAGTAGTTGAAGACTTCATAGTAGACTTAATAGTCCCTTAATGAAAACGTAATAGTCCTTTACAGTAATCCTAAAGGAAAGCATCAGGCCTATTAGGTGTGAAACTTTGCTATTGATTTATTGCAGCCAAGAAAGCTATACTTTCTTTCTTACTGGGTGTAGAAAAAAATATATTTTACTGCACCAAAGTCTACCTCACATATTATGAGAACATTCTAATAATGGCAGTGGTTGACCTTATTTAAATGAATGTCTTACCATATTTGTACCTCAACTGGTAAATAACCAGCTGTTATTTTATATTTATGTAATTACAGTTTTCATTTGTAATTCAAAAAGCAATGTAAATGGATTTGTGTATAATTCATACAACCCTTATGAAAAGACCTACATTATATTAATATTAATCCTATAATACATTTTATAGGGATACTATACAATTAAGTATAATATCCCACATGAATATAATAGGAATATTAGTGATATCATTTAGGATACGTCACTATAAGTCACTACTGAGTACCATAAGTCTCTAGGTTTGTTATTGTTAGGGCATCTGCACTGCTCGGTAAGTAGGCAGGTACCCGGTGATATCCAGGAAGTGGCAGTCGAGTCTGCAGGGCATTGTGGGCGGAGCCTGGAGTGAAGTCCCCGCCCCCCAAGCCTGTTGATTGACGCTCACCAATGGCTCCTCCTTGAAAGTCTTTTTTTTCCCCCCTTCGTTTTCCAGTGTAGTGCGTTGATTTCATACCAAAGTCATACTTTACATTCCACTTATACTGTCAAACCTCTGAGAAATATTACGGGGAAAACAATAAGGCGCCAAAAAAAATAAAAGTTTCAAAATTGAGCAGCTTATACTGACTTTTGCAAGGGGAAGGTGACTGCCACAATAAAGGTAAGTTATCCACAAATGTGCCCTCTTTGTGTTAAGAGGCTTTTCGGTGGAGTTTTTCCTGCCGCTGTCTCGGTGAAGTTTTCGGATCTTTGTCATTTTTTACATTTTTCCGTCTCCGCGTCGGGAGGGAAGGAGACTTTTGCAGATTGATTGTCTATTGTGTTTGACTTTCTCAGTGTGCAGGATTATCGTTGACAAGCTTTTGTATAAAGTCTCTTTTTTAGCTGCTCATTGACACAATATTACAATAACCTTCTCTTTGACAGTACAGAAGGGGCCAACATGTTTCTATTCTGTCTCGCGCAGTTAATACCTGGATCCCAATATTCCCACAAACCAGTTCCTCAGTGGAAACCAGTAGTTGCTGACAAGAGGGAGAAGAAACGATTTTGGAGGAATACACAACTTCATATTCTGTTTGAGGCTATACTGCATCACATAGGTAAGTGGAGTTGTTGGTTTGTCAACATGGTCAGTTGAAGTCGAGTACTCCTGTTCACCCACTAATAGAGGGGAACTTATTAGACAAACCAGTGAAATAGAGCATTTGACTTATTGTTACATTAGAGAGTAGAGTAGTTTTATGTCTAGGGATGATGAGGGCTTGACAGACAGGATAAATAGAACTTATGATGCTTTTGTCATTAGATTTTGGTCTCTATACTCATAAAAGTTAAGAGTCAAATATTTCAAGCTTGCTTATCAACACACTAAGCTGTCCTAATCTGTCACTTTTACCATTTTTGCACATTCCTTTCAGTATATAAATATAGTTGTTTTTTATTACCCCTACAAATCCACCTTTCCACACACCGATGCCAGTTTTGTTTTATCTAGAAATGCTGTTCAGTATGTCAGCTCATCCACAGGTATAAGAAATGCCAAATGTCACAGCAGAAATGCTACAGTAGCAGTGAAGTCACTGCAGGCGACAAGAAAAAGGGTAAAGCTGCTGAAAAACAAAATTCTGATTTAAAATGTAAAGCTTCGTTGCTTGATTTTTAAAAGGCATTTTATTTGATTGGCTCTTTATTTGTCTATTTACATCTGGATATTTCTTTCTTACTGTCTAGCTTACAAACAGAGCAGTGATGATACGCTGTAAAGTCTCACTAAGTACATAATTCATAGGTGAGGATTTGAGATGCATGGATATGTATACATCTAGCTAATTGCAAGATAATATATAATTATATGAATGCCACCTCAGACAACACCTGTTCCTGGTGTTGGATAAGCTTGGGTAAATATTGCTTCCTTTAGCTGATTTGAAAATTAAAATGTGGCATGTTTGTAACCCCCCTCCCCTCCCCTCGCCACACACACACACACACACACGCCACCATAGTAATTTTGTACTTCATACTGTAGGAACTACAATTACACAGTTAAATCACGGTGACTGCCATTCAACAGGATTGGCCAAACAATAAAATGCTGTTTTTCAGGTTATTCACAGTGAGCCTGTTACCATTTGCATTTCCGTGCCGTCTGTATGGTACAGCGTGTTGTCATTTGTCATGATTGCAAAATCCCTGAGTTGGTAATATTTCCCCCCCACTTTTTTCACTTGTTTACCGCGATCAGGGAAAACTATGAAGCAGTCGACCCAATTTATACTGCTTTGTCTCCATATGGCTATAAATTTAAATATGACAGGCTTGTGGTCTTTGAAGCCAGACAGTCTGCACTCTAAAACCTTCGAATAAACACACACCAAAATCCCCCCAAAATCAAAATTTTGTTTGGTGCACAACTGATTTCAGGGATTATCAATATATAATATATGGCAAATAAAAGTTCTGTTTCTGTTGGTCATGTTGGGCCGTGGTTGAGAGACACAATCTATTGGTTTAAGTCCGCCGTTGAGGATTGTACCAGTCTACTTTCTATTGACATGTGGAAATGATGTTCTGAAATAAAACGACCAAAAAATACCAACAATACAATACAATACCAACTTGGTGAATGAAAGCTGCTAAGATGCCTAATAATAGATTTAGATGCTGACGGGTAAATCTGGAAAGGCTTAGTGTTCTGCTGTTCTGACAGATTCTCCTCGTTGTTTTCATGCAGCATGAATACATCAGGCCTCCCGATGCAGCGTGTCCTTCTTTTACTTCAATGTGGAATTACTGTGGACTCTGTGTACTCCTGTGAAATGTGATTGCGAGGGGAAGGCTAGACCGCTCCACTGATGTCATAGGAGTCAACTAGATTATTGGAGTAATATCCTCTTAAAGTGGTCATTTTCTCTCTTTTGCTTCCCGGCTGTATTTCTTTAGGCCATTCACCAGAGTCAGAGTTAATCAGCTTGTGTTCTCATCATGAGGATTACTGAGAAAATAGTCTCCAAAATAAAACATAATTTCCCCAGACATCTGTTTAACAAAATATGTCAAAGCCACTGTTGGTTTTTCAAATAATTTCAAAATAAATGCTGCTCTCATAGTATTATAACTTCAACAGTTGTATTTTCCATGCTATCTGTTTCCTATGTGGAAGTGTATCCTCTGTGAGTGTTTGCAGGTCTGTTGTCTGTTTGTCAGCAGCTTCACCCGTTTGTGTTAAACCCACAGAAGAATGGCTAATGAGCTCTGTCCATTTGTGCAGATGTTGGTCGCTTTTTAGCACCGTCCCCAGAAGTGGTCGTCCAAATGGTGGCCACTTACCCTTCTGTCAACAGAGATCTGAACAAATACCACTTGTGTCTGCGTGGTGAAGACACAGAGGGCCTCAGAGGAGAGCCTTGGGCTCTCAGTAGAAGGACATTAATGACAAATCTGCAGTACAATATGCAATCTGACCATAGCTAGCAGTAGTTACATTAAAGACGTGGTGTTGAATGCATCTTGTGCTATGACATTATTGCAGTGACCAATAAACAAAGTTGCACATATTTGAGGTTTGCGTGCTCTGGGATCAACCACAACTAATGAAATGGGTCTTAGGACGTTTAACAATCACGGCTTCATTTTTAAATTCCCCTGCATCACAATTTATCAACATTGTATTCTAGTTAATGCACTGCACATGTTTACATATCCTCCAACCATGAGGTTTTAACAGATAAGATTTCTGGCCTCCTGTTCTGGCCACTCAGGGGAGGAGCCTGGGAGTGGCCTAGAACAGTATAGTCTTTGTGTCAGTTGTCCCCAAGTTGCTAAACGTTTCAGTTGCTCTTTCTCTGGCAACCAGCTGTTAAGAGTGATGTTCCACATAAATGTCCTCTAAAGAGGAAGAGCTCAACTGGGCATAGGGAGAAGAAATGCTGTGAGGATATGTGTCTGCTTCTGTGGCTACTCTAACCATTATAGATAACAGGCTCCAAACTGGGCCGTCTGCTCTTTCATAGACTGGTGTGTGTGGGCTGTATGTTGGATTGAAGCTCCGGTGACCTCAGGGCACTCATGTGAAACCCCTTTAATCCCCACGCTCAGAGTGTTTGGGGGTTGGAGGATGACCTCCTACATCAGAGTAATTCATTTTGGCAGTCCTCTATATAATACAACACAGGTGTTGTTTTAATTTTGAAAATGATCTAGGCCGTTGTATGTATTACGTGCAATGAAGACTTGAAGCAAATTTGTTCCTGGTTCAGATTTTAATGTTTGATGTTATTATAAAAATCCCCTCTATATGGTGCTGATCACAGTCATGAGGGCCTCATACGGTCTTTTTAACGCCTTGTTCCACAATTTATATGGTTAGATGAGTTATTACTACTGCATTCTGCTGCAAAGTTATGCATGTCTTAAAAGTTTCACAGATTATGGCTTTAAACCACTTGCTTCGCCACAAAATGACCAATTCAGGCGAGGACGGCTCCTCTGCTGCGTTCCCTGGAAAATTTCCGATTAAAATGCTGAATCAGGCTGTAAAAAGAAGCACTCTGGCGCACTCTGCCTGCTTTTGTGTCAGTCTTTCCCTCCTCAGCTGGATTAAGGCTTAATTCTCTGAAAGTGTGACAATTCAAGGTAGACTGCAGCCAGCGCCACGCACTGTTAAAATAGAACAAGAATGAATGAATCGGGCCTTATGCTCCGCTCTCCGGCTCGACGTGTGATACGCGTTTAAGAGGCTTTTGTTGACTCACTCCGCGTTGGGGAAACCAATAACTCTTCTTACCTCAGAGCGAGTCTGTTTGTAAGTGCTGTGTGATTTGTTTATGAAAAAAAAAGAAAAAGAAAGAGAGATTCGGTTATGGTGATTCTCGGGAATGTCAAAGTTATTCGAGAGCTATTTCAATTTGTTTTAGATTCTCAAAGTGTTTTAACACAGAGAGTGCGGTTGCTCGTACACGAAACGTTCTCGGAGCATTAGTGTTTTTCTTGGGCATCGGGCTGCAAATGTGTGTGTGTGTGTGTGTCAACCTTTCCCTCTCTGCCTCTCTCTCTCTGCCTCTTGCCGTGTGAGCTGTTGGCCGTCCAGCCCTCCTCTCACTCTCAGCTCTGATTGTTTCCTGAGCGCCGTGCCAGATAGGAAGTAGGAGGAAGTTATTGGAGGAGCTGGGGAGAATTTATTAGGGCCAAACACAGACAGAGGAGGGAAAAGGGGTGGAGGTGGAGGAGGTGGAGGAGGAGATGGAGGTGGTGGGGGTTTGATTCTCAGAGATGGGGGCTCGTGCAGTGGTGTCAGTGGTTTTGGATGCTCTCAAAACCAGAGCGATTGCAGACTGACACTCAAGCCTGCTGATCACCTTCCTTCAAGCCCCTGAATCATCGAGAAATAGCAATACTGTTAAGCGTGTGTGTGTGTGTGTGTCTATTTCTGTGTGTGTCAGGAGTAAGGCGGTGTTTCCAGTTCTTGTCAGAGAGAGCAGCTTTCCTGGCCTGGAACCTCAAATGTTTGCTTTATCTGTAATCTGACCTTAGAGAGCAGCTGCTCCTTCTACCGCCAAGTCCTGTTGTTTCCCCTGTCAAGTGTGTGTTTGTGTGGCTGTGTGTGAGTGAGTGTGTGTGTGTGTGTGTGGGGGGGTCTCAGTGTGACAGAAAACGTTTGCTCTCCATCTGTTTGCGCTCTTCAACCTTAAGAATAGGAGTTGTGTTGTTGTTGTTTTTTTTATCGCGTGAGAGTTTTTGATATTTTGGAGATATTTGCTATTTGGGGCTTTTGACTGCCCTTAGGGTCCAGTCTTTGCGGGTGTCTTGCCACAAAGCCTTTATTGTGAAAGACGTCAGCAAATCTCGCCGTGTTTTAGTGAGCAAACAGATGGAGTTACGTTCACGCAGTCTGCCATGTGCAGTGATGGAGAGACATGCAAACAGGAGACAGATTTGAGAGAAATCTGTTAACAATCTGCTTCAGGACATGAGTCAGTAAAATTGAGTCATGGCGATGGGGGAGTACAGACCTTCGGATAGGAGAGGATGGATGATTTTCATATACTGTGTGTCATTTTTATGTGGCTCATTTGTGTTCCGCTCTCCGTCCAGTGGGCCGGGTGCATAAAGATGGCGGCCTCCTTGGGTTGCTGTCATTCGATCCTCCTGGCCCATCCCACAGCGCTAGTGAGCATTTGCTCCATCTGCCTTTCCGTCTGAACTGGCGAGAGCAAATGTTGCTATTTGGACGCTTTGCCCCCCGATGAGTAATTACATCAAATAGGTCACCGTCTTTATGCATCTGGTCAAGTCGTGATGCGCCGGAGACCTATCGACGATCTGTCTCGGCGGACTCGGAGAGGTAAAAGGTTCCTCTGATCAGCTTTCAGAACCTCCCGATGGCGTCGTCTCCCGGAAGAGGAACGTTTTGAGTCTTTAAATTGACATTAAACTGATTTACAGTGTTGGTGCTCTGCCTACATGCTGTCCTCAGCTGTTGGTGGCAGTACTATTGTACTAGTTCAGTGGCTCTCATGGTGGGAGGCAAAGGGATCCGTATTGAGTATCAGTAGTTATGAGGAATGGTCTTTTCCCACCCCAGTGGAATGGAGAAGGCATGTTGCTGTCATGCATCCAGAAAAAGTAGTTTTGACTCCAGGTCTGTCTCACTTTAGTCTTTGAATTCCACTCTGCAAGTAGAAATACATCTGAGCGCATCAGATGTTCAGTTAAAACAAAAAGAATACATGAATAAAAATTGGAAAATGGAAAAGATTCACCATCGCCAACACTTACAGTTGCTAGTTGCACACTCACTTTGATTGAATCAGCGCTATGATGCTAAATCCTCACTAGTGAAGCGTATGAATGCCCGACCCTCCATTTGTTATCCCCCAAAACACACAGGCTGTGTTTGTTTTCCTGCCCGTAGGTGTTTGCAAGGGATTTCCTACATTCAGTGGCACACTTAAACAAATGCCTGTAATGCAAACGCCTGTGATGGAATCTCTTCCCTTATTTAGACTGTAGCGACGGCTCTCCAAAACGTGGCCGGCAGCCTGAGAGTGACTCAGTAGAATTACTGGAATTCAACGGGACATTTCACTGTACGCAATCCTGTCTAGGGAGAAAAGGGATATACAGCGCCGCGCCAACAAACTCTTGTGGCTTTGTAGATGGAGCCGGAGCGAAGATAAGCCGATCGCAGAAAACAGACTGCAATGCGATCGCTCCATAAAGGCCTGGGAAAACGGGAAGAGGATTCTGGTGCATGAATGGTGCCGTTTGAATGAACGTGTGAGGTGCATAGCTCTGCAGCGTTATTTACATTCCTGCTGCACATTGGAATTCTGTAGCATGTTGGTCTCACTGAGTCCCATGGCCTGACTCCCAGAAAGCGGAGGGGAGGTGTGTCTTGCCTGGTTTTGTGCTAAATGCGAGCACACCGTGTCATTCAATCAAAACTTCTAATCTGAATCTTTTTAGGCTCAACCATTACGTGTCAGTGATGGTGTTTCTCATCCAAACTTGGCTCAGAGGGGCATTATAGTGTCTTATAAACAGCATAACTGATATGTTGAATGTTGTTGAGTTGAGTTGAGTATTTCAAATGATGCGCTGGCGTTAAATGAAGCTTGAAAAGTAATAGTAATCCTTTTATTGGATTTCTTGATGATTATCGAACCAACTGTTGCAATCGATTCTCCAAAACCTGCCCCCGATAACGTGACACGCTCTGTCGTCTTAACAGAGTTTATATCCGCTCACGTATCAATTATCGCGATTCGTTTTGTCACGAGGTCTTCGCTATTGTCCTGATTCGAATCCTGTGATTCGGCGACAGGATGTACTGAAAGGAGCCGTGTGGGGGTGACGGCTCCGCTGACAATGCCCTCCCTCTAGTCGTAACCATGAGTGTCATGCAGCGGCAACGTGGCTCCGTCTATTCCGTGCTGATGTTGCATTCCATCGGGAACAATCCCACTGTTTTCCAGACCCCGAAGTGGACGCCTAAATTGGACAATCCGCCCCCCCAACCTCCCCCCATACACACCCCCTTTCCCTTCTAGCTC
>CABFOP010082669.1:0-12304 GCA_900683385.1 Anoplogaster cornuta | reverse complement strand
GTTGCGCTTACATGACCCTATGCTGCCCTCTGGTGTTTGAGAGGCTTCATGTTCAAGATAAGATAAAATAAGACTATTAATCCCTGGGCGGGGGGAAATTTGGGCGTTACAGCAGCAGGAAACAGGAAAGTACAGTATTCACACAGTATTCACACATCACAATATTCTATTCTAGTAACCATAGATATATTGTACAAAATATATAAATGCAATGAGCACACCAATGTATAGTGCAAGGTGCAAGGTGCCATGTAGTGCAGTGAATGAGTCATGTCTGTCAAGTCTGAGAACTTCATAAAGCAGAGACATGGCCTATAACTCAGAAATGCTATTCATTGTAAATAAATTAAAGACATCACCAGCTCACAGAGCAAACCATACAACAAAATCGTCATTGATAAATAATCTCTTTTGGAAATGAAATGCCTGCTCATAAAGTACAAAACTGGCACTGGCATAGAAAAAAGTCCCTCAAATGAATTATACTTTTGTAACAGTTTGTTGCTATATTTCATTTAGTAAAATATTGCAATAGATGTCAAACAACTCTGTCTCTTCACGTAAGTAAAACACATTACAAACCAAAAACCTTTTACTATTTGTCCATCTAATATGCTGACTTTATATAGCTTTTATTAAACATGCCTCTTCACTAGCCTTACTGTTACTGTTTATTTCTAATTAATCTATTTCACATTGCATGTCAAGCCATTTGGTCATTTAAACATTTCATATTCCATATGTGACTTCAGACATCACAAGCGTCTTTTATGGCAGCCAAACCAGGTGAAAAACAACTACAACTACATTCATTCACTCTGCCATACTCTTTTAAGAGCCATTATAGTGCAAATAGTGCACATCACACCCTTGACATGACAAAGTGAAGGACATGGACCACGCAGCGTCTCCTGTCAGGTGTCCATAGAAAAGATTAATCATAGCGAGACGGATTCATGCGGACTGGCAGATGAAGCCTCAGACAGGGTGGTGTGATGCAATGCCTCCTCTCCGGCTGCCTCCTCCACCCTGACATATCTCCGCAGGTATCGGATGGCAGACAGCGCACTTACATTTGCCAGCAGAACTGTGTGATATCACAAAAGGAAAATTATTAATTCCTTTACTGATCATCATTTAATCAGAGGAACACACAGGAAATTAACACATTTATTTTAATACTTTGCAACCCTGACACTATATTTGCCGGGTCATATATAATATTTGACAAATGTCCTTGATGTTGATTTTACATCAGTGCTTTAAATATTTTACTGTTGTTTACTGTGTCACTTACTGTCCCTCCTTGTATCAAAAGCAAGGTTTAAAATGAAAATCATCACATAAATGTAAACACAGTTAGCAACTAAGGAACTGCTGACAGTGTTTGAACAGGCGACCATTACTACAATTACAGACTGCAGCTATCTAAAACATTGTATAATTAAATTACAACAATACAATACATACCAGCCTTCCAGGCGTCTCCAACTTGTGGGTTGGCAGACTTCAGCACCCAAGAGGCAAACGCAATGCAAACCAAACACATATCCGATTGTCTGAGAGGCACAAGGGAGGCACCCAATCCTTCAATGAAAAAGACAAACAAAACCTCTTTACCCGTTTACAACAACACCATATATGCATGGTATGTATCACAAATGCAATGGATGGCAACACACATTCACAGAGGAGTCCAGTGAAAGATCGGGGGAATCATAAGTGACATTATCACATCGACAGCTGACATGGAGGGATTTCCTGTACTTTCACACTGTCAAGCCACTATATTACCTTTATGACTGCTTGATGTTGCCAGAGGATCCTAGTAGCCCAAAGAAGTGTTTAATATTAAATGCAATATTAGTGTGGTAAAAGTTACTGTGAAGTTAAGCTATTTGTGTTTCCTATTCAAAGCCAAACGTGAATTATTGCAATCCACTGGCAGCTTAGAGAGGACACTCATTGCGTGAAGTCAAGTTATCACGTACAGCCATTCCTCTGGCACTTGGCGTTGCGCAACTATGTGCCTCCAGAGAAGCCAGTGTCCTTCGACAGCTGAGCTGAGAGAGTCGGCTCGGGTCATGACCGTAACAGCTGACTGTGTGGATAATCCCGCATGTGAGGGAAACAAAAACGGTTGTAAAATAAAGTGTTTTAATCATGTAAGTTTGATGAACGTGTAGTTGAACTGAATCTTTTTACTTTAATTTCACTACATTTCAAATAAAAAAATATATTTTACTCCTTTATGCCTCACAGCTGAAGTTACATAGTAGGAAAAAATTGTCTGGAATATAAAACACATGAGATTATAAAAATGATGCACTGGGGTCGTAGCTCAATTGGTTTAGGTGAAAATCCCAACCTAGCAAGTAGGGCCGAAATGCCATCAACCCTTTAAAAAAATTGCATACTTCCTCCACCACTGCATATACATCCACAAGAACTGCAACAGCTGATGTGAAAATCAAATTTGTATCTACAGTAATGCAATCAGTTGTAGATACAATAGCCTTACTTGGATTAGAAATAGCTGTCTGTAACTCCTCATATCTGAAGGGCTGCTCTGCTAGTAGTCTGGAGATCCTGTCCTGGTGGTACAGAAGGGGATCAGGAAAGGGCATGTCTTGACATCCCAGAGCACTGAGGGGCTGAATTGTCTTCTTCTTCTCCACAGGTTCAACACCAAAGGAGTTTGATCTCTGGTTCTGGCTTGTAGAGCCAACAAGATGAATATTCCTCAGGGAGAAAGTGTTTTTCCAGAAGAAACTCTGTTTGAGGTCCCTGTCTGTGAAGAAATTCTCATATATGTCTGAGGAAATCTGAGACTGACTTGACTGGCAGGTGAACCTGGTCACCACCCGTATTGGACCACGATCTTCAGTATCCTCTTCATCAGATTCCACGGAGGAATCATCAGAGGAGGACGATGGAAAGAAGTGATCATAGGCGTCGGGGAACTGTAGATTTTGGTTTGTCGAACGAGAGCAGGACAAGATGGGTACCGGCTCATCTTTGGTCTGATCTGCTGCTTCGATGAAAGGGTAGAAGAAGCTTCCTGCGTCAAAGTCTGAGAAGAAGTGATCATACGTCTCAGGGACAGAATCCCCCTCGATGCAGTAGGTGGCTCTGTCATCCGAAGAGGCTGATGAGCTGGGATTTGATTGCTTTCCACCGAAGAGGTACTGAAATATATCTGTGAGAGAGACCATGTAGCTGTCCGTCGATGCCTTGTCAGCCAAAGAAGATGAAGGTGAAGAGTCCGCACCGCTGTCTTGCCTCGGCACGTGTCCATCAGTCAAAAGGACCAGGGCAGGAAGATTATACACACTGACATTTTTGGACATCTTTCTGAGGTGCTTTTGCGCACTGCTGCTGCTGTCGGAGAGGAGCGGCCGAGGAACATCACCCGCAGACGTCAACATCATACTCTCGGGGTGTAAACCAGCACCTAGGCTCGCCGGGTCTGCTTCGCTCTCCCACACAACACCCATCGAGAAGGGAGGACGAACGGACAAAACGGCATCTGACTTCGATCCTATGAAATCAGGGATGCCGGACGTGTCCTCGCCGGAGTGGTCGGGCTTGGACTCCTCCAGCTGAGTGAAGTACCCTGAATCTGCTGCATCAGATGCGTCGGCTGTCTCACGCTCCGGTAAAGGCGGAGCAGCAGCGTCGACCATCCGTGAACCCAAAATGTCCCTTATTGTCAGCTTCTCCATCTCAGTCCAAAAAGAAGACATGGCGTACACTGAATGTTTGCAATCAGGCGCCTTTTCAGCATCAGCATCATTTGTTGCATTGTCTAAATCACATTTTATTTCTGTTGTGTCTGGTGATAAATCCAGGCATTTAGGTCCAGATATACATTCCCCTTGCTCATCTGTTGCCAGGATTTGTGGTATTTTTATTTCTTGACCTCTACAAGTATTTGGACTTGTAGAAGTTTCCAACATATCGGTGGTATTTATATTTGAAAGTGACGTGACAGGTTCTTGGTTAGACGGCGCTCTGCAGCTTTGAGTACCTTCCAAAGTAGAACAGGATCCCTTTGCTGTCATATCTGATTGACTTTTTAACAAACCTTCTGACATGGGTAACTTAGGAGTCATTTCTATTTGACTGTTGCCTGTAAGAGCGCAATTGAATTTGCCAGACTGAAGGGGATTCCCACTATGTGCAACCATTACATGTGGCACTGCTAATTCAGCTCTCTCACTTATTGTATTTTTCTCTCTTGGCTTAACGTCCTGAGAATATTGTGTTTGTTGTATTGTGTTATTTACATCTAAATTGGCGGGACATTTAGACCGATAGCCTTTATCAGCACCAGCCACTTGAGATGGCTCCTCATCGTAGCATGAAGAGGGCCTAGTTATGAATTGTTGGGGTTTTGCTTCGTGAGCAGACAGCTCTTGTGCATCAGAACCAATCATAACAATTGTAGACAGAGGAAAGTTAGTCTTGTCAAATGCAGAGTTATACTTGGCTGTGTCTTGACACTCTATTTCCAGCTGCTGCGGAGGCGTTTGACACAGGTTGTCTTTGCCTGAGTTTCCTACCGCCACAGCCAAACCTGACTTGGTGGTGGATACTTTGTCATTTTGGCTAGCTTCCAAAGCAGGATCATTTGTCTCTACACCTGCTGAAATACTTTGGGTTATTGATACGACCTCTGCTGTGCAAGATTGGGGATGTTGTTCAAATTCATTACTCTCGTTTGTGAGAGAATGCTTCATCGTATCAGACTGCTGAAGACTCCCTGCATGAACAGCCTCTCTTTCACATGGTGAAAGTCTGTCACAGTTTCCTATTTCTGTGGCCAGGTCTGATTGATCAGTTGTGCAGGCTGTAATTGAAACTGGCAACCCAGGACATGTATTCAATCCAGTTGATGCATGCGTTTTGCTGCATGGCTGTAAATCTGTTGCCACATTACCACCACTGATTGGTCTTGATGTAACACAGTCATCGGTTTGACCTGATGGGGGCACTGATCTGTCATTGGTTGTATTATTTCTGGCTGAGTCTGGTGCTTTGCACCTTCCATGTCTCACAAGGCTCTCTGGCAAATTCATGTCACTTGGATTAGTGGAAGGGAAAAGATGGCTTACTTTGTTCCCCATAGCAGTTACCTTGAGTGGCAGACTGCTGGTGGCTGTTTTCTGGAAAGCTTCTGAATATGTGGTTAACGGAGCAATGGAACAGCCAGTCAATTTTGATTTATTCATGTAAAATAAATGATCTCCAGATAAACATGGATCCATTACTCTTTTCCATGCACATGGCTCCTCTTCCAAGTCACTTTGACAAGCTAAAAGCTGCCTCTCATATCCATGCCCACTCTCAATTGGCTCAGTGCTGATTCGTTTCTTCCTCCTTCTCTTCTTTTTGTTAGAGGGAGATGGAGACGACGCCTGGCTGGCTCCTTTGGTTGGGCCCTTTGGGTCTGAGTCTGGCAAGAGAACATAGAAGGTTTTGTCCTCTTCCAATGTACCTTCTGCCATCCCTTCTAGCTTACTGCATGATTCAATGTTAGGGGTTTTATTGAGAGCTGCTTGACCCATCAACAAATCATCCGAACGTTGACAGATATCTGTCTCTGAGCATGGCATTTTGTCAGAGTCAGGTATAGTTTCTGAGCAGACAACCACATCAGGTGACTCATGAGACTGACTCTGCTTTCTTACCTCATTTGCTGTCATTTCTTCCCCGGCCTCCTCTCTGATGAATAACTCGGTTTCAGGATGAGCTGATTTATTACTCTCGACGAGTGAGTTACTGACTGCAACTCCAGGGGAAATCTGCGAGTCGTGCTCATGTTTTTTCATTGTTTTTATGTTACTGTTGGCATTGACAGTTTCTGTGGTCTCTTTGCCAATTGCTGTTTCACCCCTGGCAGGCAGAGAGTTTAACTGGGGGATATTTTTTGGCAAAGCGCTGTTGCTGGCTTGGGGCCCATCACTACACATCTCCTCCCCCTGTTGGGCCTCTCTGGTTCTTCCAACTCCTACTTGGCTTGGATCAATAACCTTCTCATCCTGTGTGAAACTTCTCAGCCTCTCAAAGAATGTATTGACAGACTTCATGTGTGTGTCCTCTTCACTGCCTGAGAGGACACTCTCCATACCACCAACACCGAATTTGCTTAGGTACTGTTCCACAGGAGACCCCTCACAGTCTGGGGGGCCATCAATAGGGCGGCCGGCCGCCAAAAAGTCTTTCAGAACGCTGTCTGCAAGAATGGGACCCATATCATCAATATCACTCATCCCTGAGTCGTCCACTCCAGCCAGTGCAGGAGAAAGCAGGTCACACTCTTCACACTCCTGAAAGAAGCATTCCCAGTCCTTGTCTGAGATCATCACACTGTATTCAAAGTCCTCCATTTTGATGCGTATCTCTCAATACAACCTGCAAAATCAATTGAAATTATTATAAATCATAATTACCAGCTAAATAAACGCACACCAGTTCATGCAACATAACAACCAACAAGTATGATGTTTTTCATACTATGCAGCTTTTGCAGCAGAAGTGAAAATTAATAAGTGATTGCAACCACTTGTTAGAAGCTTTGTAGTATTGTAATGTATTGGTAATCTCTTCAATAACTGCAGTTGAAAACTAGTTGCCAAGCTAAAACTGTCCCACTAACAGCAATGCACCTTAGTTGGCAGAGTGAAAACTGGTCAACAGTAAGACAGTAGGAAACTAGCTCTGACTTTGCTTCGTCTGTGCTTTTCCCTATCGGCGCAGGAACTTCATCCATGCAGAATTGGCGGCTGGCTGTGTTTTCCTACCTGTCAGGGTTTGCTGTGTTCCTGGTCTACAGAGTGTGCAGGTCTAGGAAGTCTGGAGCCCCAGCAGCGGCATGTCGTATGTCCTCTGGTGGGTGTCCTCGTGCATGAGAGTGCAATGCAGCAAGCCTCATGATTCAATATATATATAGAGCGGCGCTTCTGATCACGTAATACAGGCAATGCTCTGATGGCTGCCATTTCCAACAGAGGTATAATATTGCAGTACTTTAAATAGAAGCCCCACGAGCAAAGTGCTACATGGGTTACATAGTATACATACTGTTAGTGTTTTTAGTGCTTTGCTATGCTTATTAAAAACTCTAATAAAGTTTTTTATCGCTTTTTATTTGGAGGATTTTAGTTTTATTCATCATGATCTTTCCTGAAATGGGTGGTGCAGAGCAGAAAACCCAGTACTGTACGTGCGTACTTGCTGACTCCCTTGGCAGCTGCTGCTTCTAACAACGGTCTCTCAGCACAGACCGGGTCATGCTAGGTGTGTGTCAGTCAGCTGATAAGTCACTGGTATGATGTCATGGGGGGCCAGTGGATCTGAATCTTTCCCCTCAGGCAGAACGAACTGCATCCACCACTGGAGAGTCAGGGGATCCAACTGGAGCTGCTTCACGTGAGACTCATCTGAGAGCTGACGTGATGCAAACGCAGACAAATTCTCATAATTATTTCATCTGATGAAACTCTGATGGCTTTAATCCATGCAAAAGGTTTTGTTTCATCATCTTTTTGTATTGTGTCTCCATTGCATTTGATAGCTTAAAGTGGTCATATCTTAATAATGTACATTCGCTGTTATTATTATGACAATTCAGTCTGATGAACAATTCTGTGAGCCTTGGTAAAAAATAATGCTAGCTAGTTGAAAATTCTGATATCAGATATCTTAAATTAGGGATTATTTTCTGTTCGGACATGAAATCCTCCATTAGGACGCCCGGTTTATCTCAGGTGGCTTAAGCCTTTGTTTACAGCTATCAGTAAGATTTCAGAATGACAATGGGATTACGGGGCCATGCTTGCTGTCAAAATGTCACTGACCGTAGAAGAGATTAAGATAGTCAGTCATGATCTCATTATCAGCTGTTAAACTGTTCTTAACAGATGGCTAATGTACCTTAATTGCAGTTGAATGTAATGACTAATGATGGGTCTACAGATAAGGTCCCCTTACTAGTCTGCATATTAGCAGTGTTTTTGGTATTGAACTAATACATTTTGACTATTGCCCTTAACATGTTTCTTAGGAAATAAAGACTCTATATTGCAGTTTGGCAGCTTTTTAAGCAACCAAATGTTTCCCAAACTTTAAAAGATGGGATTTGGAAACACTTGAATTTCCAAAGTTAACAGGCATCACCCAGAGTTTGTCTCTGTGATACTATGCATTCAGAATTTGCATCTACAGTAGCTACAGTAGCACAACCCGTGTCCATAGCCATTATTTGCCTAATTTTCAACACTATGGCTATTTATAAGAAAACAAACCATCTAATTAGCAAAACCACAGCCTGGGCTTTGTGCCCAAGAGGGCCCTCTCAATTCATCAGCTGTGCTAAAGAGAGACAAGCCAGGGCCTGTGTGGCTACTGCACCTGGGGCAGCGGGCCATTTTGACACGGGTGGGATTCTGTTTCCATCAACAGGATTAGGCCCTTATGAGTCAGTTCTGTTTGAGCTATTTCACAGTGGCTCATGCGACAGAGTTTCACCCTAATTGTTTACCATGTCATCTCCGGCAATTCAGCGTCAATTAAACAAAGCCCAGTAAACAGAGATGTTCAGCACAAGCTCAGTGACATGATGTTTAAACAGAGAGGGGTTGTGTATGGTCTCCTTACCAAACATCCTTGGTTGGTGGCATCTTTTCAGTCAAACGGCGGCGCAAAGTCTAAATTATGGCAAAGTAAGGGGCACCAGCACTGTTAGAAAACAGTAGCTCTTTTTGGCTCTTGGTACAAATGCCACACAGGTTGTTTTAGACTCCTTATGAAACTGTAGAAATAGGTTAGGAGAAATCTTCTGAGACTTTTTTTTAGTGCTGCACAGCATAGGTGTGTGAAATTAAAAACTTTATTATTATTAACAAATAATCTGCCATTAAGAATATATTATTCTACTGCATTATAAATCACTCTGGCTAATTAAAATATAGTCACAATTTAAAAGGTATACACTTAATAGGATTGCAAGATTCTGACCAAATTATTTTTGTTGTGAGTGCAATGTGAATGTCCACATTTGTCACCACTTAGTCTGGATCATTACAGAGGTGCAACTTAAATGGAGTGACAGTGACATGGAGGGAAGTCCAGGTGCAACAACCTTGATGAGGTGAATATGATGAATATTTATTTTATTCTGTTTTTCCAACTGAATAAAGAGTGGGGAATAAAGTTAGTTAAATTCATAATGCTTATGAATAGAAATAATGATTTCCCTGATGTGCCAGATGGATGTTTTGTCTCCATCTCACTCCAGGATGCTCCAGCACCAGGAAGTGAGTTAACTGTCTGGAAGTCATTCTCCCATGACTACAGTGTTGGCAGAGATAAACAAGTTAAAGTTGTGTAGTTCTATGTAGTGGTAAATCAATAGCCATATGCCCTCCAATCGGTGATCATCATAATGCAAACAATAGAAACACCACCAATAAAAATAAATCATATTCAGAAAAACATTAATGTATGATGTTTTTTCTCTATCTTCATGAAAGTTACATTAGTTTGACTATAAAAGTTGACCCTCCCTGTGGTCGAGGCTCAGTAGACCTCTGCCTGTCGCTGTTGCACAAGGCCGTTAAATCTCAACATTGGTCTCTCAAAGTTTCTATTCCCAACTATTCCGACACATTTTTGCCGTCCAGTTCTATTACAACATTTTAAACTATTCACTATTCTCTATGCGCTCTGCCAAAGAGCGCGCCTGCGGGCCCAGAGAGGGATTACGCACCGCGACAATGGCGGGATTTGATCAGACGCACTGACAAAACTATATTGTCCTCACCTCAAATGTCACCGAAAACACGATCAGCAGGATCAGACCAAAACCCCGAGTGGCGTCTGCAGACTGGAGACTTTACCTGTAGGCTTAAGTCCTGAGCGCACAAAGGAGGGATAGTTAATGTAATACTCCCCTATAGGGTTCGTTATCTACAATACAATTACAAATAAATAGCCAATAAAAGCCAAGTGAGAAATTCACTCATTAGATCATTTAAGGGGATATAGCCTATTGGTGCTATATAACTGTAGGACCACCCCGATAACCCCGATGCAGAAAGCATTACTTACTTTGTACCACAAGATGGCAAAGAACAACCACCGCTTGAGAGCAGATTCACCGAGTTGAATGAGGAAGAAGTCGCACCAGCTGGACGAGGGGTCCTGGTCCAGAGTCAGTCCTGGTCCAGAGTCGAACGGTTTGGACTTCCCACGCACAGTTTATTGTTCTGGACAGGTTATCTAATCTTGTGCGTTAAAAGTCGGTGTAATTCTCACCTGCAACCAGTTAATCAATTCCTAAAAAAAACACAGAGGTCCCGATAAATCCATAATTTAGTTTTGAGTTTTTTTCTCCACACTCAATTGTCGAGTGTCAAATAACTCTAAGGCGAAATGGTTGAGGGGTCCAATCAGCATTTATGTACATGAACACGATGTAACGTTACTGCTCCACACAGTGAATGGATAAATGCATGTGGGTTTGATCCCCTGTCCGTATATGCTTTTCATTTAGCCTTATAGTCTACCACTTAAATGTTTCCCCACAAAGCTTAAGCTACCAATTGGTATCCCTTTTTTCACCACCACAACCTCACCTATAAGACCTGATCATTAGTTTGTAAATTTGATACTGTATAGATGCACAGGACCCAAACAGACACACAAAATAGAAAAGCGTTTTTAGAAATTCACATTTTTTAATTAGAAAAATCCCAAACTTGCTCAACCAATTGATTTCTCTATTTTGAAACGCTACTGAAACACATTTGAGTAAAAGTAAAACAATAATATATATTTTTTAAATGAACACAACTATCTATCAAGTCACTTTGGATAAAAGTGTCTGCTAAAATGACTGTAATGTAATGTAAATACACCTTCTAGTGTTGCTATCAGTGCCCAAGAGACTCTTCCTTGATCCTTTCATAGTCTTTTCCATAATCTTTTCCAATTCATTCTCAAAATGTTCACTAATACAGACCAAAATGTTCCAGGGCATATGGAACAACATTTTAAAATCTGAGGTGTACTTCTAAGTTCAGCGTGCTTGAATCATCGTTGGTTGCATGTCTACTCTGACAGCACTCCTCCACGCTGGATTGTGTTGCATATAGGAAACTGAGAGGCGTGCAGATAAACGAAGCGGCTGCACAACGGATTCTTTCAAACGTGTGCAAGCTTCTTATTGACTTCAGAATCGCTGTACTTTAGTCTATTCGTTCCATTTCAAATGCTCCTCTGCCCCTTTCCCATCAGGCATGCAAAACACATGAAGACACATTAGCTGGTGTATTTTTAGACACGTGGTCTTCAGGACAGTGGGCTGAATTCTTCTTTCATTTACCAGCCTTAAGGCGGTCTGACTTGTGGCACATACGCCAATTTGGCCTATTTTCACCACTTCTTTCCTTGAACTGAAACAGCTGAAGTGATTGTAGAGCGAGCCAACTGTGCGACTGACACATTAGCAAACTAGAACAGTACACAATGAAGGCAGCAGACGCGCAAACAAGACATCAGCTATGTGCCCGAGGTGTGGCGTGACCCCGGGTGACACTGGTCCGTCCCTCTCCGGCCTCTGTGGGGCCTCGAACCGGCGACCGCTCTCTGCTGCCCTCCAGGCCTCGTCTGCTCGCCCCATCGGTTCACTGCATCTGCTTTGAAAAAGAGCTTCCTGTACTGCAATGACAATATTGATGATCAAAAAATGTTTCAGCTTTAACTGATTGGTTACTCCGCTGCTGTTCTTTATGATTGTGAAACGTTATTCATTTTATCTTGAGTTACAGCCACGTTTAGCACTTCTCTCGTGTGGTTGCGCCCACAATCTCTGAAATGCGAACTGCAGCACTTATTCTATGCTGTAATTATTGTTTTTTTTATTATTACTCACCGTCTTATTCTCATCTATATCCTATTCTCTGCTACTGCAATGACTTAACTTCCCCACAGGGATGATGAAAGAGTCTAATCCAAAATAATCATTTTAAAGCAGCTTCCCACCTCGGTGTGTTCATGTCTACCAGAGGGCTGATTTCCATTCCATTCCTTGTGCTGAATGAAAACCTGGCAGGTTTTTTTTGGGAACTGCTCAGAATGATTCATTGCATTCATCCCTCCGAGGAGAACATCTTCCTACCTCGTCTCTGCGTCTACTCCCCTGCAGACGGGGGACTCCTGTTTACTCAGGGTTAACCATACTGCGAGCCACGTGAAAAAAAATCATTCCCCTCTCGGTGGACTCCCGGGTTAATGAGTT
>CABFOP010082614.1:0-22472 GCA_900683385.1 Anoplogaster cornuta | reverse complement strand
ATATAACCTATAGGTTAGGTTTAGTCAAGTCACTTTACAACATGTTTCATGTTTGATTGAGGTTTCCTATTTTTTGAGGTTTTGCACTTGGCCATTTATTTATTTGTTTGCAATAAACAAAAAAAATTCAGGCGAGAATGTATGTAGATATTTAATAAAATATAAATATTATATTATATTTTATTGTAAATGGTTGTAAATATAATATAATATTATATATGCTCACTACTATATATACACATATAATATAACTATAAGCATTACATCATTGTTTTCCCTAACAAAGTGTGTTACTCGGTGGTCAACAGTAGACGGTAACTTGCACTGTACTAACGCTGAAAAAGAACACGCCACACTGCCCTCTAGTGTTTGTAGAAAGTATTGGAGGTTACTTTAGAATTATTAAATACTTCAGGAGGAGCAAGACAGAAGAAATATTTAAGCTTTTTTGTTGTTGTTTTTGCAATGGTTTTCAGAATCTAGGACTAGTTACAAACAAGGAGAATGAGTAACTAAAAAGGGCTCTGTAGGAAAAAGGTGTCTGACACATACAGTAGCTATGGGAAGAAAAAACTAACCAGAATGCAAATTAAAATAGCAATATGCTTAAGCTACCACCATTTGTACTTTCTCCCCTTAGCCAACATTTTTATTTTGATTTGTTTAATGCCTTGTAGGTCAGACATATACATGAGCACGGATATTATTGCCTTATGCATTGACTTTTGATGTATCTACATCAGCGCCATGTTGCAGAGGGCTTTGATGAGCCTTTAATTATTTTATAATGGAAACAACCTTTGGTCTTTTTGTCATATTTACTCTTGCAGAGTCAAATTTGAGGAATACTTCCAATGAGCTGGCTGTTTGTAACATGAAAACAAACAACACTGGTACATTTATAGTGTAAATTGTTTTTGGTACCTGACTCAAAACATTAGCTTCCTGTCTTGGCTTTAGTATGTGTTTTCTTGCGTTCTTCCTTTTTCCTATTGTTATGCCTGCAAGTCACCTGAATGGAACTGTGTAGACACATGAGCGTATGATAAATAAATGATGGTTCTCATCAAGCCTGCAGGAGCCATTGTCTATCTGTTGGGTGCTGCCCTCCCATAACTACATTTTCCATTCATCTTCTTCCAGTCCCTTCAGCCCTAGTACATGGCCTTGCTCCCTCAGTACATTGCATTCACAATTGTCCTCCACTGACAGGCTCCTTGCCCAAACACTGTCATTTCTCAACAATGTCAGAATGCCATACTGTATACTGTACAGTATCTGTAATGCACCTAAAACACAACTATGTGCATGCATCACTGCAATTCAAGCCTTGATCCAAAGCACACCAATTTATTTGGATGCAAAAGCTGTATTATGTAAGGAAAAGCAATATCAGAGGATGCATATTTACAAGAAACAATGTAAGTTAGTAATCAGACATTGGCATGAACATGGTGAACAGAAAAGTACTGTACATAATATCTGATGTACGGTTCAAAAGCAAGAAAAGGGGAAAAGATAAATCAAGATATGGACGTGCTTCCACAATAGGAAGATGTTTCAGTCAAAGATGATCTCTAAGTCATCAGCTAAACCTAAGTCTATAACCAAAATACAGTGACAGTTGGTAGACTCCAATGTTTAACGGTGTCATTAAAACATGAAAGCACTTAAGTCACTAAATAGTGTGTTTTGGAACATTGGACATGCTTTATTTCAGAACTTTTCACAATTTATTTAAACATCTCACATATACAAAATAGGTACAATAGACTTTGTGGTGTCATTTTTTATTTTTTTAGAGAGAGAGAGGCCGCCTAAAAAACCATTCAGAATTGGATGAAATATGGGCTGTTAAGTATGAACACTGGTTGTGTGAAAAGTAAAAAGCCTGAACAAAAAACAAAAACAAAAAAAAACTTCTAGACAAAACAAATGTGGAAAAAAACAAAACAAAACCAGACAGACATCAGATTTAGAAACATTCCACCTGCTTAAAGTGGGGGAGTATCGTGGGGACCTATGCAAGACTCCTCAAAAGGTCAATACAAAGTAATACAGTAGAAAGTGGTTGCTCCAAAGCTGCATAATAGCACCATAGATCTCTGCTTCAAGTAAATGAGCACCTTCCGATACGGGACAGAGCTTGAAGCATTAGAATTCATAACATCTCGGTTGTGGACCCAGGTTTTGTCAATAGTATTTTCTTGAAGTACAGGCATGAGGTAGTTTAAACCTTTTTTCATGGAAATTGTGGTTTTAAACCTCCTCTTTGGAAGATATACAAAGACCACAAAGTGATGCATACTTTCAGCGTTTTTATTACACTTCTTTTATTTTTTACAAAAGGATGACATGATGTCCCACAACAAGGTGTTTTCCCGCGTCCCTTTGGGTTGCTGTATTAATTTGCATTGCACAAACGCTCCTTTCAGTCCGTTCAGTCCTCTCCGATAGTTGCCCAGCATAAGCAAGTGGATGCGTAGAGAGAAATCAGCATTCAGTATAAAAAACAACACAGAAAGAAGGGCAGAGATTTCTTTTTTTCTTTCTTTCTCTCTTTTGGTGTTAATTTATCATGAGTCTATTTATTTGAAACAGACTGGGCCAATGTCCAAACCAAACTCCTGATCAGCTCCACCAATGTCCAAAGGTGCAATGTCGAGGATGGGCAGGCGAGATGGTTTATTCGTTCTGTACTCAATCACTGTCTTGCTCCACTCACCAGTGTGTCTCTGCAGTGGTAGGGGGAGAGAAGGAGAGACCGAATTTCAGAATAGTGCACATATTGCAAAACAACAAGATAAGCCATCTCTGATAACAGCAAGTGAGCAACCGCATCACCTCTCTAAATGATTTACTTCATCTAACCTAGATGCCCCACAATTTCCCCCCAGGGATCAATAAAGTATCTATCTCTATCTATTAGTAAAAAAAGCAATAAAATCAATTTCTGCTACTTCATTCATGTCTCGCCTACACTGCACCGGAATAGTCTATATTTCTATAATATGTACAGATATAGAAATTGGATCAGACCCCAGAATCACCTCTTGTGAGGAAGACTGAAACCAGAGCAATGAAGGGAACAGGGAAAAGGAAACTCACAGTGCAACCATCCTCCAGCACGGAGAAGGTGAAGCGGCTGTTGCCCTCGGCCCTCAGCTCCACGTCGTTGGAGCCCTGGAGCAGCATAGCCTTCTTCAGGTTGCCGCTCTCGCCGTCCATGTAGGCCACGCTGTTCTTGCAGTGGTAGGTGACGTTCTGGCTAGCCTGGTTGGACAGCAGGCGCATGAAAGCCAGCTGGGTGGCCATGCTCTGGGAGCTGAGGGTCTCGTCGTTGTAGGCGAACTGCAGGGCAGAGGAGGACAACCCTTTTAAGTCAATATTTCAAGAGGGAGAAAGTGGAATGCTATGTGTTTCGCTTGGCCCTGGAGGCATTTATGAAGTCGCAGTCACTCTCATTGATCAACTAATCGCATCATTGGAATAGCAATCCTCTTATCTACTGTGGCTCACCTCAGTACCGCCGTTGATGGTCTCTCCGAACCAGACGTGCTTCTTGGCCTGGGTGCTTCTGTACCAGTTCTTCTGGGCGATGCTCTCGGGGTGAGCGTAGATGCAGGTCTCGCGGGTGGAGAAGTCGCAGAAGACCTTGATGGCGTCGTTGATGCAGCCCTGGTTGGGGTCGATCCAGTAGAATCCTGAAGGAGAGGAGGAGAGGAGAGAGTCAGAACGATGGCGAGAGAGTATTTCACTGTGTTTGTCCTACATTAAGTCTTGATGAGATCCACTAATAGAGATTAAGCAAATGTAGGACAATGTATGAGTTCCAAGAGACATCTAAACTCCCTTGGACACTTAAGTGCCAGGATCCACTGTTAAGGCCTTCTTTCAGTTCTATGAAGCTAATGAGGGCTATCGGCTACCAAACAAGTGGGGTATTGTAGCCCCAAAGCTTACCACTGGACCACTCGGGGTGGCTGAGCCTGATGTCGCGGCAGGTGCGGGCAGGGTTCTTCCTGGATCCCTCGGGGGTGAGCAGGTTGTCAATCTGGGTGTTGAGGGACTTGATGGTGGCATCAACCTCGTAGTCCTTGGCTCTCAGGGCGGGCTGATCAGCTCTGTACTCATCATATCCACCAGAGACATCATATCCACCACCAGCGGCGCCGGCAGGTCCAGGAAGACCGGGAGATCCGGGGGGACCCTGAGGTCACGGACACAGAGGCAGGTAAGGAGGAGGATCTTTGTCGGAAGTGTTTAGCCGATAACCTGTCTGATGCGGCGTGACAAGAGATGTCGGTGTACTCACAGCGGGTCCAATGTATCCAGGGGGTCCACGAGCACCAGAAGCACCAATAGTACCATGGGGACCAGCTCTGCCATCCTTGCCAGCGGGTCCGTGGGGTCCAGCAGGGCCCTACAGAGGAATTCACGGAGCAGGAAACAATTAAACATTTGTCTTTTAAAGGACGTCCTGGATCATATGTGGGGGCTACAACATATCTGTCCCACAAACAGAATACAGCAGAGGCAATTTGTACATGTACTATTTCTTTCACTAACGGTTAAGATTTGGATAGGGGGCAGGGTAGCTTCCCCAAGCCCCTCTTGACACTGGTGACACAATAAGGAAGTGATTGGTGCATTATGGGCAAGGAGGCTTTCCACTCACTCTGGGTCCAGCAGGTCCATTTTGTCCGGCAGCACCACTGTCACCAGAGGGTCCCTATGGGGAGAAGAACCGTATCAGCAAATGGCATTGAGACTTTCTAACAGAGGTTTTCTGACACTGTAGTGGCAGCGTTGAGAGGATATATGAGTATATAAAGTAGTGGACAAGTTCTCTCTTGTACAACGATGGTGCTATGACAAATAGGAGCACATGTAGGTGTACATACGTGAAAATACCTGCACATGCTACTGTAAGTTTAGTGTGTGTGCGGCTACTCACAGAAGGTCCGGGAATTCCCTGGAGACCACCGTGTCCACGCAGACCCTTCATGCCTCTATCTCCCTTCTCTCCAGCACCTCCCTTCTCACCACGGGGTCCAGCAGGTCCCTATAAGGAGCGCACACAGTCAGTAACGTCAGGATGCTAGGACTCACTTTACACGAACATTTGATTTGCAATAGACTGGGTATGCTATACTTACAGGGACGCCTCTAGGTCCAGCTTGTCCGACGGCACCACTGGGACCACCTGCGCCCTAGAGAGGAGGAGAGACCAGAGAGTGAATGGATGGTTGCAGATTTATGTTATTATGTACCGTTCAAATGTCACTGTTGTCAGCCAGTCCATCTCAAGCCGGTTGGTGTAGGTGCTTACAGATTCTCCACGGTTTCCAGGTCTTCCAGCAGCTCCGGATTGTCCAGCGGGTCCGGGTGCTCCAGCCAGTCCCATGGCTCCATGGGAACCGGGCTCGCCACGGTCTCCCTGTAACCACGGAGGAAACAGGTCAGAGCGTAGCAGGTGTGTGTGAGTGTGTGTATACTATATATATATTTCTATTGATGGTTTGAGGTGCAAGAGAGGACAGTACCTTGATTCCAGCAGCACCAGGACGGCCAGGGGGTCCATCGTTACCAGGGTTGCCCTGTGGATGACACACAGTATTACAGTTACACCAGGACACCATGCCAGGTCGGTGCAGCTTCTTCAACATAATAAAATGTAATAGTACTTTTTATTTCCCCCCCAGTATAAGGTTCTAAACATAGCGGACTAGGTCTTGTTGACCGTCTACACAGAGACCTGGGGCCTAGCGCTCCCTGCAGGTGACACAAGGATGTTACAGGTCACTATTACATGTCGTCAACATGGTCAATCCATACCTCACGTCCAGCCTCTCCCTGGGGTCCGGTCATACCGGGCATGCCAATGTTTCCAGAGGGTCCACGGGAACCAGGAGGACCAGCGGGTCCAACTCTACCTCCCTCTCCCTGTGATGAGGCACAGAAGATCACTGGGTCAAATAGGACGACTCGACATGTAGACCCGGTTTATATACAGGTCCATACAGACTAGCCTAGCAGGAACACCAAGCAGTATATTATGGTCTTTATTGTCTCTATTGTCGGTTTCTGAACATTTCACCGTTATTTGGACTAGTGAGGTTCTCCCCCCATTTCCCCCGTGTTGCAACGTGATCGTTATGGATATGTTGGTCCTTTGTGGTCCTTTATGTCGGTGTCAGTTTGTACTTACCGGACCACCAGCACCACCAGGCACACCACGGTCGCCTCTAGATCCAGGCAGACCAACGAATCCCTGAGATCCAAGCTGACCTGAAGGTCCAGGAGAACCAGGGGCACCCTACACACACACATACACACACACATACCAATGAGTTGGGGATAGAGGTCCAGGGGTCTACGAGCACTGCACAGATATAATATCAGTTTTGTCCATTAAGGGATGTTTTATAATATATAATATAATTAAAATAAATAAATAATAAATGACTTACAATAGGACCGGACTCTCCAGAAGGTCCCTTGTCTCCAGCTAGACCAGCTGGTCCAACCATACCCTGCTCTCCAGAGGGACCGCCGGGGCCAACATCACCACGCAGACCACGGGGACCATCCTTACCAGCGGGGCCAGCAGGGCCAGGGGGACCAGCAATACCCTGAGGGGGGAAGGGGGTTAATATCAAATATAAGAATGAAAGGTGTGTGTGTATGTATGTGTGTATTTGTTGATCACTGTAAATCTGAAACCAGTACTCACAGCAGGACCACCAGCACCAACTCTACCAGCAGCACCAGGGAAACCAGTCAGACCCTGATGTCATAAACACACAAAGTCAAAGGTTGTACAGAGGTAAAGTGTGTGTGTGTGTGTGTGTGTGTGTGTGTGTGTTGATAAGTGGAGAAAGGCTACAGTCTCTCTACCTTAATATCAGTTTCAAGTTTAGATTCATAAAAAAACAAATGATTTCCGCATGGATTTTGGACTAAATGATTAAATGAGTGTATTGATCATTTGGTTCAAATAAAACACAGAAGGTTCCAACTTCAGACGGATCACCGGATTGTTCTCAACACCTCAGATGATAGGAAGTCCTTTTGGGAGCTTTTACTTGTTGGGCATCTGGACTAAAAACTCCATGCCACTTGTGTGTGTGTGTGTGAGATTGAGAAAAGATCTATGTATTCTTCCCATTTCTAACACGTCTTACACAATGTGAATGAAATATTAATATGTGTGTGTTCTTACACCAGGTCCGGTGTCACCGCGAGCACCAGTGGGTCCAGCTGGTCCGGATGGGCCCTAGGTAAACAGAGAAACACAGAACTTTATAATCATCCATACCAGCTCAAATGTTGCTGAGCACGTCTCATATCTCATCGATACCTTTTCATTGTTATCTTAAATTACATTCCACGGTCTTGCTAACACCATTCCCAATGCTTCCAACGCCATTCCAATGGGAATGCTTTCCCTCCGCTGTTCCAATCCTACTTTAAAGCTCGTTTGATATCTGATGCACAATTATGCCGCTGCTTGAATGAAGTTTCACTATTAAATCAAACCCTCAGGCCAGTGTGTGTCAGTGGTACTAACAGCGGGTCCGGAAGATCCAGCGGGTCCAGCCTGTCCTCCGGGTCCGACGTCTCCCTTTCCTCCGGCAGGTCCACGCTCTCCTCTTGCTCCTGCCTGGCCATCAGCACCCTGTAGGGAGGAGATAGCAACGGGGCTGGGTCAGTACCTGGGCATGTGTGTGTACAGTATGTGTGTGTGTGTGTGTGTGTGTGTGCATGCATCGGAAAGAGTGAACTTGGCATGTGTATTGAAGAATTGCATTAAAGGTGATTGGACTTACAGGGGGTCCAGCGAATCCAGGGGCTCCGGCAGGTCCGACCTCTCCACGCTCGCCCTGAGGACAATAAGCGGCGGGTCAGAGAACTTTGCATCCATTTAATTCAGACGCGACCAAATCCACCATTTACTACTGTAGCAGTTGGTGATATTCAGATCGTCTTCTGATATTTGCGGTGAAAAATGGTGATGTTGTGTTACTGTGAAGGAAGTGAGTCGGGGCTACTTACAGAGGCTCCACGAGCTCCAGCGGGACCAGAAGGTCCGAAGGAACCACTCTCACCCTGGAGGAGACAACAAAGATGGAGGCTCATCAGAGGATATAACATTGATGCTGCCTCATGACAGTTTCACTGGCTTAACATGTGATTCCATGCCTCCATCCATCATCCATCCATCCACAAACCTCTGTCATAGTCAGACACGGTATCACATTGACTCAAATATGAACAATATGTCGACTGATGATCCACTACATTCAATTTCAAAACTTCATCATCTGCATGGTGTGAATATTTCACATTTGAAATCTAGTGTCATTGTATTTCTGCTTCCATCAGTTGTCACCAAAAGGCCCGTTCTCCTCGAGCAGCCATAAAAAAAACGAAGCTACAGCCGTGAAGCTAACACTATTTATCAAAATTGTTTTCAAAAGTTGCCCATTTGTTTGAAACATGTCTCTAGTGCCATAGTTAACCGTTAAGTTGTAATTGAGCTGTTGGTGTAGTACAGCATTATAGCCAGTAGGTGGTGATGCTGAGGTTGTAGCCTCAGATGCTACAGTAGATAGGGGGGACTCGTAATTTCCACTACAGAGGGGTGGGAGGACCAGTTTATTTAACAAGTGAAGTGAATAACAAACAACAACAAAAAACAACAACAAGAAAGCGCGTGTTGATGGTTCCCTAATGACGGTCCCTGGTTTGAACGTCTCTCCACCATCTTGGATGACGTGGGTGCCGGCCATTTTTAAATCGCAACAACGCCTCTTGACATTTTGTCTGTGACACCTTACATCTATAAAAACCTTCATTCTGATTGTTTACGTCGGTCGCTCGTATCGTGGGGGTGGTGGTGAACGGCGTACGTAACAATCTACTCACCTTGTCACCGTTGGCTCCAGAGGGTCCGGGGGGTCCACCAGGTCCGGGCATACCCTGAGAGACAGACGGGAGGTTGTTGTTTAGACCGAGGCTCTGATCGGTACAGTCATTCCTTTCTACGAAGTGCACAAGGAGAGGAGAGATGAACTTACACGGGCACCATCTCTTCCAGCGTTGCCGTCGGGTCCTCTGTGTCCGCCCTCTCCCTACAGGACGGAGGCAGAACAACATGTCAGCTGCGTCGCCGAGAGAAATAGGTCAATTGATATCGCAAGGAAGTATATTTCGGCCATGTACCTTCTCTCCCTTGGGTCCGGGAGTACCGGCGCCTCCACGCTCACCGGGCATGCCACCCTGACCTTGGTGTCCGTGAGCACCAGCAGCTCCAGCAGCACCAGGCTCTCCCTGGAAACAAGACGCAACACAAGTATGGTTCCTCTTTCGATTTTTACGCGGCAGAGATCTGACGTCAAATAAAGTCTGAAAGTCTCTCCAGGGCAGTCCGTCTGCGTCTAGGTGGGCACTTTAGGACTGTATCAGCGGGTCTTACCTTGCCGCCGTCGGGGCCAGGGGTTCCAGCGGGTCCACGGGCGCCCATGGCTCCCTGAGGTCCAGAATTTCCAGCAGCACCGGGGTTACCACGCTCTCCCTGGAGGAACAGACAGGGGAGCAGTTAGTGAAACGTCTGCTACAAACTGGCTAGGTGAGTAAGTATATTACATATATAACAATATTCAATAAAACAAATAAGGTATATTTTCTATTTGGGAGAATTTGTCTTATTAAAAAAGGATTGAATATATTTGGACATGGACGTGGATAGACAGGTGGACTTACCTTGGCACCAGCAACTCCAGAAACTCCCTGGTCTCCTGGCATTCCCTACACAGACAAGGACAGAGGGTTAGAGACGCACTAGTTAGTTTCACAATGTCATGCTATTAAAAAAGAGTGAAGATAATCTGCAATGTGTCATTTCAGTGTACAACATTGTGTGTGTGTGTGTGTGTTACTCACTCTGTCTCCATGCTTGCCAGCCTCTCCAGCGGGTCCAGCGGGTCCGGGCAGACCCTGTGGAGATCAAGTGACAGTTTGAAATCGTCCTTCCTAGACCAGAACCGGGATCCTGCTAGTGCTAATGTGTTCAGAACGTCTTTTAATACAACTTGACATTAAAACACTGGACCGAATGGCAGTGAAATCATCATGGAGGATGAAATGTCCGCGGATTAAAAATGCTCTAAATTGCCACTACAGTATATCTAGTAAAAGATGGCGGGTTCAAACCTGGAAGCCAGGAGCTCCAGCAGATCCCTGCTCTCCCTTCTCACCAGCATTACCCTGTAGGGAGACAGAGAGACAGGTGGGTGTTATCACTGGTGAGGGAAGTGGAGTATTGTTGAAATCAAAGTGGCTCTAGAGTATATTTGAAGTCAGGTGGTAAACCAGACCGAGGGAGATCCACCACTACATCAGGATACTTACAACAACTCCAGCGGGGCCGGGGGCTCCGTTGTTGCCATCGGCGCCAGGGGCTCCCTAAAGATGAAATGACATTCGGTTACAAATGATCAGAGGATGTCCTGACATGTTCAGATCACACGGAGGGGGTTTCTTATGTCCTCGCTGTGATGGACACTTACTCTCAGTCCAGTGGCGCCGTTGGCTCCCTTGTCTCCGGGCTTGCCAGCCTCACCCTGGAGGAGAAAGAGAGGATAGTTAACATACGAGTTGGATGGGAAGTTAAGAAGATCTCTCTATTATTATTATATACAGTTGATCACAATATACACCTCCTCTCTAACCCTTGATCCAAACATTTCAGAGGCTAAATATAGTTCCAGGCTCTCATCTCCTAGTCCTGGTCATGCTTCTACTCACAGAAGGTCCCTTGGGTCCGGGGAAGCCGATGTTTCCGGGCTGGCCTCTAGGTCCGGTAGGGCCGGGAGGACCGGTGCGGCCATCTTGTCCAGCGGCACCCTGGAGGAAGAGACGGGAGTACAGACAAGAAGTCCCGTTACACCCCAGTCAGGTGAGCAAGCATGATCATCGATACGAATGAGAGCAATGAAATCTTCTGGTTGTAAGATGAATAATGCCTTTTGAAAGGTGCAGTGTGATAAAAGGTGTAGGTCAGAGTATACTCACAGCAGGTCCCTCCTTTCCTGGGGGTCCAGAGCTTCCAGCGCTTCCTGGGAGACCCTGAAGGGATTAAACATTGGTCAGTCTCTATCACAGGAGTCACTCGGGCTAGTGATGTCGACTTCCAGTTCCTCATTTTAGTATGTAACTGATCATAAGACTCACTCTGGCACCAGTCAGACCAGGCTCGCCAGCGCGGCCGGCATCTCCGGGGGGTCCACGAGCTCCAGGAGCGCCATTGGCACCGCGGGCACCGGGCATGCCCTGGGAGAGAGAGAGACGAAGAGGGGGAAGAGGAAGAGGTTACAGACCCAGTTACATGTCAACAATCCCTTTTTATTTCTTCACTGGAATTACAAATATCATAAGAGGGTTTCAGTGGATGTAGTTTTACCGCTATGTGGTTCTACAGATCTTTAGATTTAACTTCCTGCTTTGTGTTGGTGGACTGAGATTCTTTTTGAAAACTCACAATGGGGCCGGTTCTTCCCTCGCCGCCAGGTCCACCACGGCTGCCGCCAGCTCCCTGTAGGAGACACACACAAATCCAAGAGCGTTAGCAGACGATCCGAACGACATGATTGTGTGTGTAGCTCTAGACCTAGAGATCTAGAGGCGGTGTCCGGTACTCACTCTAGCTCCACGGAGGCCAGCGGGGCCGGTGGCACCGGGCTCGCCATTGGATCCTCTCTTGCCCTCCTCACCCTGAGGTCCGGGGGCTCCCTGAGGTCCAGAGTGTCCCTGGAGAAAAAAGAAAGTACGAGCATGTCATGCACAGGGCACACCAGACGATATTTGACGATATTTCAAAGAAACGCTGGAATAAATCAATATTATTGGGATATGATCAAAACTTACAGGCTCTCCCTTGACACCACCATCTCCCTTGTTACCAGTGGCACCAGGATCTCCCTAAAATAGACAGAGGTAAACAGGTTGAGGAATCGAACGACTGTGTGTGATTTGTGAATACATGTGAGTATGTAACTGCTTGTGCGTCTGCACGAGCAAGTGTGTGTACTCACAGCCAGGCCTCTGGGACCAGCGGAGCCCTGAGGGCCCTGAGGTCCAGGTCCTCCTCTTGGTCCGGGGAAGCCAGGGGCTCCAGAAACACCAGGGGTACCCTGCGGGACACCAAGCAGCCACGATGAGGTCAACACAGACAGGTCACCTTCAACAGCCTAACTTGATAACATCCTCTTCACTTGTTCAATGTGAGACTGCCTTGAGGCTGATTTGTAAATAAATGGAAGAAATAAAAGTTACATCCTGCTAAGGGGTCTATGTTCTCTCATGAGGTTTAACTGTTGATCTACTTACAGCAGCTCCCTTGGCTCCATTCAGGCCATTGGCACCAGGGTTACCCTATAAAGACCAAGAACAGGGAATCTGATCAGAACAAATGAGGAAACATGGAAGACTGAAAAAGTCTATGGATTGTGCAAAAATGACTAAATTGATTAAAATATTTCATGGAATCTCAGATATGATGTGGGAAAGATGTATTTCTGGGGTGTTTGTGTTTTGTTTATTTATGTAAACCATTCTAATTTGTAATGTGTGATAAGGATCACTATAGAGCTAACACTTAATGGCCAAAGGCACAGGTTGCTTTCCAGCACATCCAAATGATTTGTGCCACAGCAATGAGCAGAACTGGGTCAAATTCTTACTTAGTGAAATTACACTTTGGGAATTGGTTGATCTCTCCCGGAAACAACCAATTGAACCGCCTCAAAAGTAGGAAACCCCATTCATCTCACCATCCAGGAGGATGAACGCAAACACTCAAAGTAACTAAAAGAATTACTACTATAATTTCTCCAGGTGGTGCACCGGGTGGCAGAATGGTGGCTGGTGGTTCTTCTTCATATACTTACAGTGGGACCAGCGGGGCCAACAGCGCCATTGGCACCGGGCTCTCCTCTAGCTCCCTGTGGTCCAGATGGGCCATTGGATCCAGCAGCTCCAATCTCTCCCTGTCACAGACCAGACAGCCAAAGTCACACACTGTATCATCATCATCATCATCATCATCATCATCTCATCATCATCGTCATCATCATCATCATCATCATCACCATCAATATCTGCTGGCTAGTGATGGCACAATGAAAGTAGCATTGATGAAGCTAACAATATAGCAGCATATCATTGACTTGTGTTGGTATTACATATTGGTACGCATTCAAGAGATTCAATAATAGCTTAGAGGTTCAAATATATGGTATTATTCTATGAAAATTAACAGTACCGTGTTACAGTAACTGCAAAATGTGTTCCCTTGGGGATACAATACCATGATCCGGTGGATCTACATGGTCTACATCTACATAACCTCTCTAAATGTTTCTGAAGGAGAGGAAGTGGCACAGGAAGTGACATCACACCAACCTTGGGGCCAGGAGCACCAGGGAAACCTGGGGGACCAGCAGCACCAAGAGGACCCTGGGAAGAGGAAGGGAAGACAGCAGACATGATGATTTGGTTCGACTTCTGGGTAATCCATTAACCGATCATCAAGACACTGTTACTCAAACACACTTTTCTCATGTGAGGACATTGGATTGAAATCATTACTGATCATTTTCAGACTAATCCCAAGCCTCGTAGAGCAGATAAACCTTTAAATGAGTTCAAAGCTCAAAGGGGCTTAAAGGGACAGCACTCACAGAAGGTCCAGAGGGTCCAACGTTGCCATCAGCGCCACGAGCACCAGCGGGGCCAGCAGGGCCAGCACGGCCTCTCTCACCAGACATACCACGAGCTCCCTGGAGGGAAGACACACAGAAAGATCAGTGGGTATCTTCACTGCAATCATGTATTTTTGGTGTACAAGTGAAAAAATTAATAAAACAGCATCATAGTCGTGATGATTCTCAGCGAACCCATAGATTCAGTCAAACACTTACAGCAAGTCCAGAGCTTCCAGAAGCTCCATGGGCACCAGTCTCACCCTGTAGGAGAAGCAGGAGAAAGTGGTTTAGTGTGATGAGGTCTCTTGGACAGAGTAGATTAATGTCAAAGGCTAATAGGTCATCATCATCATCATGGTTGAGAAGTTTGATTGTGGTGCTATACTGGTAGTTTTTATACACAGTGGAGAAACGTCCCATGCTACTCTACTCTCAGGGATAGTTTCCAAGCCCAAGGTGGCCCAAACCAACCTGTGGATTAAAAGCTACTGTATAGCCATGATTGCTAGTGAATGGGAATTAATCAAGAATTGATATGTGGGGATCCTACGTGACCTGTTGGAAACCTTTCGTTTAATACGGTCGTGAGAGGTTTGTGAGGACGGTGGACATTGCCGCCACCTTACCTTGAGGCCAGCGGCACCAGGCTCTCCCTTGCGTCCGTCCAGACCAGTGTAACCCTGAAAAACAGACAGGAAGTGATGTCAGAGGACTCAGGTGTACTACTCTGCTACTCTACTACTAGAGTAGTAGTAGTAGAACAGAGTTAGGAGCAGACGAGGGACAGCGTGAGGAATTATGTGGCTGAATAATAAGCTCAGAGGAGACATCCCAGCCACCCCAGCTAGGATTCTCTGTCCTCAATGGTGGTTTCACAAAGTTTAAAATCTTCCTGATTCACACGGAAGACATTTTCAAATCAGCCTCCATGCCTGAGAAGCTACTATGGATTTGAACCTACAGGAGTAGCAGTACAGGGTTTTTCCTATCTGTCACTTCACGTGAACACATTTCTTTGAGTCTTTAAATATGAAAAAAGATTCCAGTGCTTTGATTTCCCACGTCAACTGGGATTCATTAGGCATTTCCTTATTACTAGTTCATTCTTCAGGAAACAGGAAGTAGGAAGCACACGTGGTTAGGTGATGGTAAGTGTAGTCCATAAATGACTCCCAGTAAGTGTTCACTACGGCACGTTGGTCCAACACATTTTGGTCCAGGTTGTTATATTTGACTCTGTATCGGAGGACTTCCTGCTGTCTGCTCCGAGCAAGTGCGGTCCAGGTGTCCACGCAGGACGGAGCAGGGCAATGGGGGGTGTTCAGGAAAACATCAACACTCACTCTGTGTCCCTTCATTCCAGGAAGTCCAGGGGTTCCAGGGAATCCACGAGCTCCCTGCAGGTCAATGCAAAAGAAAGATGTACAAGATTACTAAGACATACCCCATATTTACTGTGTGACTGTGTGTGTGTGTGCATCAACTTTTTAAATCTTTTGTGCCAGAGTGAGTGTTTGGTGACAATCACTTACCTGAGCGCCAGGGGTTCCTCTATCTCCGGGCTTGCCAGGTCTTCCGTTGTTACCCTGTGTGGCAACAAAGACAATTCAGTTACAAGACAACTCTACGGCAGCGACTCTAAGGCGTCCTCTACGAAGGTGGCAGGGAAAAGGGGAGTATTTCAAAATGTGTAAAGATAACTGAAGAAAAGTGGAACATGGAAGGTGTCTACTTACATCCTCACCAGCCTTGCCCACGGGTCCAGGGGGGCCACGAGCACCAAGGGGGCCCTTGGGAAAGAACGTCAGAGTGGTAAGATCTCATGAAATCCTCGCCCTCATTTTCACCACCCAAAACAAACTGATTTGACAACAACAGTGATTTGAGTGATCGCTGATATTATGGAGGATGATCTTACAGTCTGTCCGGGCTCTCCGGGCTCACCAGCGTGTCCAGTGTGTCCCTGAGGTCCCTGTTGAGGAACAAGAGGCACAGCGATCAGTCATGATATAGACAACTGCGTTGTACCAGTATGTTGCTTTTTACAGTTGTGGACAATGTGATCAGATATTCAGTGTTAGGGGATATATATATATATATATATACTTACAGGGGGTCCACTAGGTCCAGGTGGGCCTCTAGCTCCCATCATACCCTGAAAAAGGAGAAATATACACTCAGTTAACAATGATCAATCATCAATAATCTTCATAAGTGAAGTTATCTTAATGCACTTCAGTGTGTCAGTGCAATTGTATCAGGGCTGTAATGTGTAAGTGGGAAATTCCTGGTTTGGAATGATGGGTCCATAAAACATGACTAAATTCATATAAGAATATTATCATGTCATTATTTATGAGCAAAGATTGTCTGTTGCCCTGATTCACATGGAAGACATTTCCAAACACCAGATCAGCATCCTCTTGCAACTCCCTAAATGGAACATGGTGGAATCCATTCGGCGGTAGATGAGCACCACCTAAAGGTTTGACCTGGATGTGGTTAGCCACACTGCGTCTTCTGCAACTGGGAATGACCATGGGTCCCACTGGTTTGGCTGTCTGGAAATGTGTATGTGTGTGTGTGAAAGAGAGAGAGAGAGACCCTCACCATGGGTCCAGGGCCGGGATCAGGAGCTTTAGCGCCATCATACTGAGCAGCAAAGTTCTGTAAGTGGCACAAAAAGAACCAAAGGTTATACACAGTTACATGGTAGTTACATAGTTGGTCATTGTTTCTAATGGTCCCAACTCAGAACCTCTTCTAACATACCATTATCTACAATAGGGAGACATTAATTGATGCATATGTGCCACTACAAAGGCACTGCTTGATTTTAGGGTCTCTAGATGTCAGAGAGACTCGAACACTAGTCGTTAAAATAGCTGTGTGCCATGTGAATGCCATGATTCAGCTTTCAGGAGGTCAAAGGGTAAATGGCTGCATTTATATAGCGCTTTACAATATATGCCTCTCATTCACCCATTCACACTCACACTCACACACCGATGGCAGTGAGCTACCATGCAAGGTGCAGGCCTGACCATCGGGTGCAATTTGGGGTTCAGTGTCTCGCCCAAGGACGCTTTGACATGTGGACAGGAGGAGCCAGGGATCGAACCACCGACCTTGTGATCAGTGGACAAGCTGCTCTACCACTGAGCCACAGCTGCCCCACACAGGTCAAAGCTCACATGGTTATGACATCATGAGGTCAATGGAGTTTATGGAATAAAGAATGAATGTGCTGAACGGGACCGGCCCAGCAGGAGTGAGCAGTCTCACATCAGAGCTCCTCATCCCTGAATGAGCTAAATGTGGGTCAATACTACAAATATACACATTACTGTGTTATTAGCATTATGTACCGGAGTGGTAAACCATCATAATCCCAACTTGTCAATTTCATACATCTATGCATTTGGACCAAGTGGGGAACCAGTGGAGCCATGCTGGTTATTTTGTGAGTAAAAACTGGACTTACTCCTCCGAGTCCAGGGGGGCCAGGGGGGCCAGCGGGGCCAGCGAGTCCGGGAATGCCATCATTTCCATTTGGGCCCTGAGGACCCTGTAAAACATGGACAATGTAGTCAGTAAACATTAGTGTTGAGTGAACAGCTATTCAGTGGCTGGGGAGGCTACTAAGAAGTGAATTCTTATAGTGGGTATGAACTGAAAGGCTTATTTCCTGTGAGGCTTCCTGTCAGCTTCTATTTCATAGATATAAATAGATAAAGCTGACCTAAATGCATGGCCTTATTTTCAGCAAAAGTGGAAAAAAGTAAAAAAAAATTAAAAAATTAAATTTATATAAAAAAAATAGTATTTGACAGTAAAAATAAATAAATATTTCAGTATTGATCAATATCTTAAATAGTGTGAGACTTATAATATCCATTCACATTACTGTTATTGTCATTAACACTGAAGATATAACCATGGGACGTAAACAAGGGGGCGTGGCCTACTGAGGTTGGCAGGTCAATTTACGTCACCAAATACCAAGCCAAAGATGCAACCTGTATACACCCCATCAACGTGCTAATAACTACCCAGACAACACATTTGGAAGGACTTGTTTTCAGGTTTTCCTCAAAGTGCAACGGTTTCAACTTCAACTCACCCTGTCACCTCGAGGTCCTTTGTCTCCTCTGGGTCCCTGAGGTGGAAACATTACTCAGTCAGAAAAACCAAAACACAAAAGCCACAGCTCACGACGTGCCTCCACCAAAGCAGGCCGTCGCCTCTCATCTGAACTGCACTAACTATGTCGAAAAGCAATCGAAAATCAAGTTGAATCAGGATTACGTTACATTTAAAAAATGACCTGGTATGAATCGGTCAATGAAATGTGTCAACAACCTTACAGAACACATTTCAATCAACTTCACAATGATGCCCGTCAACCTTTGCTAGGCTAAGCTGTTTCCCATATGCCACACTCTAGATGCTAAATGACACATAAGAACAACATAAATAAATATAGGATCTATTTATTCAGTCTCTTTGGTGTCATTTAACATGTTAGGCATTGCTCTTCCTTCTCTTAAGCATAATGACTTTCCATTATCAAAACACAGCATGCACGGATACTAATGGTGTTGGATAGCACAGTGACCCATCGAACATGCTCATGCAAACACAGTAATCGAATGAAAAACAGCAATGTGTACACGATAGAAACAATCCGATACACATTTGCATCGAGATGCTTAAAGGTGCCATGGTGAGGTCTTGGACCAAAACCAGACTTAGAAGCCCCCATGAACCTGCCCAGGGACAAGGTTTCAGAAAAACCTCTTAGCACTGTGACCAGTTTAGTCCATTGGTACACAATGGAATAAACATGTCATGGTGTAGCCAGAAAGCCACACACTGCTCCTTTAAAACATCCAAATGCTGCTGTGAACACATCGTACTATTAGGTCTTTAATTTGAGGCAATCTCAGTTATGAGCCGAACCTTTCAAACAAGCACTAAGCATGTCATCTGTTTATGACTGTTGTTCCTAAGAAGGGCCTCTATCTCACACTAAATCAAAAGAAACTCAGTGTAGACATTTCAGTTTAAGACTTCTTTCCCATTTTTAGCATGATCTAAGTTGAGGGTTTCCCACTTAAGGTACTGATCTGAGACCAGCTTGCCTTTCCTAAACCCCAATCTAAACCAATGGGCAGAGGAAGAAGCGAAACTGACCAAAAGCCAGCTGTTAGGGGCAAGCTCCCCCTGCCCTGCCCCGCTTCGCTGTCCTCAGAAAGGATCCTTTGTACCGGGCCCCTTGGGTGCCCCAGTACACCGGTTTTAGCTTTCATTGACATCAACCTTAGCCAATAGGACCCTCACCTATTCATGGACAGGAAGGAAGAAAACTGGAAGAAATAACTTAGATCAGGGGTAGAAATTCCTAAATGCTCCGCCATCGCTGAGATTGCTCAAATTGTCAAGACAGGACATATGGGAGAGGTCGTTTCACCGAACGCTGCTGAGGATTTGGAACTAGAAGGGCAAAGTGAAAAGGTAAAACTGTTTTGATAAATATTGGTTTCATGATTTCATGCACATCTACTAACCGTCACTGTGGCGTTGCAAGGATGAGGAGGAGGAGGAGGAGGAGGAGGAAGAGGGACAGGAGGAGGATGGGGAGAGAAAAGGGAATACTCTGTTAGAACATAATACATTTAGAGCAAAACAATAACCTGAAAAATAATCTAATATATGATAAATAATTTCCAGCCATCTACATTCTTGTTCACTGTGTCTAACTCTTCCTGATTACAGTTCAGTGGAAATGGTCGTATTTTTTCTCTGTAGGAAAAACAGAATATCTTCAATTTAACAATCTAGAAAATGACACTGCAGAGTGAATATGCAGAAATAAGACTGAACTCCTTCAAATAGGGAATCAAATAGCATCACATAAAAGTCTAATGCAAGACGAATGCAACATATAGAATATTCAAAATGGGCGTGATGTTTTTGTAAGGCGTATCGGTTCCTACAGGCCTCAACAATCATCCTGGACATAAGCAACGTGTCAGTCTCTAGAATGTAATTGCACTCATCACCTTTTGTATCTTTGGCTGTGTCTGACAAATTCTTTAGTTGTGTCGAAAAGTAATTATCTCGCCCACATTGTTTGCTAAAATCCCACAGCAAATGTTTGTTTCCCGGGGCTTTCAGCTTCAGGGTATTTATTAAGATAAAATGTGAATGCACAAACAAGATAATGAATGTGAGTCTGTATGCTCTATAGCATTCCACCCGACTGAAACGCCTCCAGCTGCTAACAGGCCCAGACAGGTATGCATGCCCTTGGGACAGGAATAGTACACAGAGCCAGAGCTACTGTACAAATCCAAAAGACAATACAACATCTGATTCGATGCTGATCAAAATCTGACTTGTACTACAATATCATTATAAAGTCAATTTGGTCTATTTGATCCTAATTAGACTGACATGACTGCAAAATGACTCACAATAGTTTTAAATTGTCATCTGATGATTATATCCCTCACTAGTCCTGAGGGATACTCACCAGGCCTTACTGCAGGTGATGCACCTTGTTGCAGCTGGGCATCAGTCAGCTTTGACCTGTCAGTCATGGCTGGGTTTGGCCCTGATGGGACCTCCCCATGAACTCTAATACGTCATGTCCCGACTACACCACAAGGTGGCGCACTTGGACATTTAGATGATGTGAGCCCCTTTTTTTTTAAATTTTTTTTTTTAAATAGGACATAACCATTTGAAAACAAAATGTCTAGGAAGTTTGAATTTGTATAGCTGCATTAAAAGCATGTACGTGTCTCATCTTTCTACGTTTTGTTCCCATTTAAATTATGTAAAACAATGCAGGAATGACGTCCAAACAAGGTAATCTAGAAGACCATATAGTATAACTAATCTCGACAATATTGGAACATTTTAGCTATTTCGTGCCATTTCTACCTACTTTATCTTTGATAACCAGTCTCTCCATGGAGAAAATTGAACTGGTGCCAGAGAGATGCTTGCAACCTCGGCCACCAGGGGGCAACAGTGCAGTTCCCTAGAATAACACCATTCCCTGGACGTCTGGATGGAACAATATGTACAACGCCCCAAACTTTTCATCCTAGAAGTCTACAACTAAATCCAGCTTTAGACTATTTTGATAACTCCAAACGCACTAAAAGCTACGAAAAGAGACTAGGCTCAATACTTTAGATGCTTCTTTCAAAGCCATAGAAATACATTTTCAGCAGTGCGCCTCTCACTCTCGCATACTAAACAAATGACAATTATTGTATCCTTGGAAAACAACGAGGAATCCTCTGAATGAGCTCAGTCCGTTGAGTTTTGAGCTGTCTTCAGGTTCACCTTGATGTAAAGTCCGCAACAAAAGCCAAAGCGCGAAAACGCAGCTGTGCGATCCTCAAGCAGTGGGACCCCCAAAAATATCCATCACAGAAAAGAGCAGATATTCAAACTTACATTGACATGACGCTAGGTACGAGGTTACTGCGAGCAGCAACAGAATCCGGGTATCCACAAAGCTGAGCATGTCTAAAAGGACATGCAGACTCCTTGTGCCGCTAAGCCCCTGTTTTAAACCACCTTTAAGCAGGCATACAGTTGTGGTGACAAAGGTAACTCCAAACTTAGCAGAAACCTGCTGCCGTGATGCTAGAATAATAAAGTTCTATCAGGCCTATTTATACGGCAGGAGGTTCCCTGGTCTGCGTGTCAAAAGTCAGCCCACCGGCCAATGGGAGAAGAGAAACCCAATCTGACTCCCATCCCATCCCAGCCCAGAGTCAGTCATGTGGTCCTGCATCTCCCAGCCTCCTCTCCACCAGAACCCGCTTGGCAACGCTCTGGCGATGATGACGAGTACAACGTTTTAATTAGATCCATTCTTTTTGAGGACGTGGACAGCGTCGAGGTTTAAAAGGGAGAAGGAGGCCTACTTTTTTTCTCTTATGCGAGCTGCAGTGAGTCCGGAGATGCGCTCTCGGAGACACTCGAGAGCGCAGAACCGCGGCTGTGCGTAAAATGTGCCCGCCGTGTGTTGGGCACGGGTGGGCATGGGTTGGCACCGAGAAGGCCTGGCTCTCCTCAAGCTCATCGGACTTTTAGGGAGAAGTTTACCCAAAGAGAAGATGCAGGGTCGTCATTTGAATTGCTGTCGACGTATTGGAGTGAAGTCTGCAGTTTACTTCTAAGTCGCCGTTTTTACGCCCGGGATCATTTTCAACCATTTTCACACCCCAACTTTATTCCTTGATTGCTGCGGAATGCACACTAGTATCAAAATCTCTGTTTTGTGTAGTATGTGGATATCATCTATATGTCTCAAAAAGATTTCGTGCTATATTCACATTTTCGTTCATCCACAACCATGAAACATTATCTGTCCCGAAATAAAGTCTTGCTTCTGTCCACAGACCAGAACCCCCCTACAAACTGTGAACTGTTTAATAGTGAATTGTTGGATTTATAATGAACAAAAAGCACTTAAGTCTTTATTTTGTGAAAGCTATAATAAATGGAATGCAATGGTGCACATACAACACAGTAACATACTGCTGGAGAGGTGCTTGGACTGACAAGACACGTGTGAGGGAGAGATCTCATTTCACCTCTCTCTCTCTCTCTCTATCTCTCTCTCTCTCTCTCTATCTCTTCCTCTTTCACCTTCTGATCTGCTTATCTTTCTCT
>CABFOP010082610.1:0-11816 GCA_900683385.1 Anoplogaster cornuta | reverse complement strand
TGTGCTCTTCCGATCTATGGGAGCATTTGTCAATTAATGTCACTTTTATTTTTGACAGATACCCCACCCACTGTTCTGCCATCCCCACTCTTATGAGTGGTTAGTGAATAACACTGACAAAATAGAAACAGACACGCCCCAGATGAAATTTCAAAATGATGTAGGCCGGTAAAATCTTGGACTTGGAAACTCTGTTAAAATCAGTGCAATCTTGTATTACCATAAGGAGGCTATGGCAAGGTGTATATTCCATGAGTCAATGAGGGCACATACTACCTGGTTGTATCCTTACCGGTTAACAATTAAAATGTAGTAAAGGCTCAATAAAGTGTAAAGTAGTTAACAGAGGGAGCAACTGGGCAGTAAGTTTGGATCCAACAATATTGATATATGGGTAACAAAATTTCTGATAGCCTGCTTATTTTGCCATACAAATCTTGTAATTATAGCATGAAAACAGCTTTTATAAAAATCTAACGACAATAGGCTCTAATGGCTGACTCCATTTTTATTGTTTCGCCATATAAATGAGCAATTCAATACTTTCAGTCATGCTTACCCACAGTGTATAAACACCTATACCACCTGGTGATAGGATCATGTTATAGGCAAGCGTTGTGTAGAAATGTCGGTGTCCTGCTATATCTGTCTGTCTCTAATAACCATTTGAACTCTCATTAGGAAATGGGCAAATTAAAGATTTGTATGTAAAGCAAAACAGCACTATATATTTGTTGTTATTCCTCGGTGTAGTCTGCCTGGTCGTCTAACTTGGCTGGATGTATGAATCCCCATCCAAACGAACACCGAACTGTGTGGCTATGTACTAAATCAATGTGAGCCATATAGCAATCAACGATACCAATGCAATCACTTTGACCGCTGTAATGTTAGCTATTTGCAAGCTAACGTTAGCCTAGTTGGCTTGCTAGCTGGCTAAGATATTATTCTCGATAGATGGTTAACTGATACCTAACTGACTATCTGACGAGGGGAAAGTGAAACATAAAGTAACAGTCAATGTTTTTGTCGTACAAAAGAACGGCTAGCTTACCAGACAGTGGCTGTTTTGGTTTGGATAAAAACCTGTCAAATGTAACTAGCTTTTCTTTAGCATGCTAAGCTAATTGCTACCTCGCTAATCGTGATGAAGCTGTGTGAATGAAATACACTTCCTTCTACGCAGTTTCAAAATATAAACAGAAAAGCAGCACATAAGATTCTAGTTACATTCTATTGCGAGATGGAGACTAATAGGCTCTTCAACACATCATTTGCCGGGTAACGTTAGCTTAACATAAAGCGGATAGAATAACATAGCCGTACATTTACGTGGTTCGTCGCCAACTAGCCAGTTAGCTTAGCTGGCTGGCTAACTAACAGACAGGGCCCAGTTAAAGTGGCGCAGCGTCACCGCAGTGAACGCTTCCCCGAGAACCCTCGGCTTTCTCCGGCCGACGACTTTTCCATAACCTTCCAGTTACCCGGGTAATTGGACTGTTTTATCCGAATGGAACAGATGTATTACATTTAATACGTTTTGGTGTGTACGTGTCGTTGATCACATACAACGATATACAGAGCATTGTTAGCTAAATGTATCGATAATTTCAGGCCCTCCCTCTAATTTCTGGTCCCCCCTCCTTTCTCCTCCACCTCTCCCGACCAGCCGCTTCGGTCTATTCCTGCCGTCGAATCGAGACCTCGGCGCCCCCGTATAATGTCAGATTGATATTCAACACATCGGGTGTTCGAGATGCCACATCCTAATGAATCTTACCATCAATTCCAACGTTTTGTCCTCCATCTCCGGCTCCATGTTGACGATCCCCCCCGAAACTCGCTGTGAAAATGGAAACCCAGCCCTGCGTCGGCGGCCCGCAAATGCAGAGACGTCATTCACTTCGCTCAGCCACACAGCGTTGGCAGGGCAGTGTCAAAGGGGTGGGTGGGGGATGGTAACGCCCATAGAATGAAAAACGCAGTGATTGGTTGGATTTTGTCAAAGGGGGAGTGATCTCACGGCTTTGCTTTTTATTGATTGGCTTACCGTGCTACCAAGGCTTTCCCGGTGACTCCCCCAAACAAAAGGGCAAATGGATGAAGATGCTGTTGCTATCCTGAAGAGGAATACACCAAGGCAAAATCAATCATCCGCATAGCTTGGCTATGATGCTGCAGGATGGTTTAATGTGGCATGGTGTTAAAGGCAATAGCAATTTAGAAGCAATTTCATAAAAATGGTACAAGTTAACGATCCTGTGTTCCTATATCTTTAGGAACATAAGTAGCAGCTCCTTTAGAATATGATCTTAGGGAGAAGGGTTTGGTTCTCAGTCCATCTTCAACCAATTGCATTTGTAAGACAAATCCGCACAGGACCTTACTTGGCTAAGATGAATCAAAGTGAACGAGGAGGGTGCTAATCAAAACAGACACTGTACTCCCATGCCAGCAGATCTTATGATTGTCAGGCACAGCTTTGGTATTACACTCCTTTGCCTAAGTTCACATTCGTGGACCCTTTCTCATGAATAAAGTTGACAATGTCCTAAAAGCATTTGCCTGAATTACTTATGTTTTATCCCTGTAAATTGTAATTGCACACCATATCAACAGCTTGTCTGGATGCCTTTATAGGAATGATTTGTTCCTTCCTTGAATCAATTATTGCCCAGTATGAGGATCCATCAAGGTCAGGTCCTAAATGCACTTATTTCTTTAGCTCATGTCTTGTGAATTAACTTATCCAAAAAAAAGGTAGAATAGATATTTTACCATTTAAACAGGGCCATTATTAAACATTTCCTTGAGTCCTTTCTTTTCTGCTAAATGTACTGATTGCGACCCTTGCGACATTTCCTACAGGAGTCAGACTCACATGATGACTCACATTATGCTGATTCACATTTCTTACAATAAATGACTAACCTTGTGCCATATTTCAAAATGTATAGTGACACAATGACGAACTGAGACTGAGAATTGGTTTGTCATTAAATTGCAGTGCCATAGATGCATTTCCAAGTGCAGCCATGCAATGGCACAGACATTAGTATTAAGGAATTACACTTAGAAACTTGAGGATTTAATTTTACCTATACAGATCAACTCACATCTATTGGCACACTCACAGAGCAAATACCTATTTAGAGGGGAATTCTACCACCTTTACTTTCTGTAATTTAAAACTTTAAAAAATTAAGTAAAATTACAACATGAAGAGATTCATCCTGTGTAAACCAATGACACAAGTGAGGCGCCCTGAAAGCAGCCATGCATGATTACTGCTAACACAGGATTATCACAACATTCATTTGATAGTGGGAGGGCAGGGAAGGTTCAGCGCCTCCGGGAAGAAGAGACTCCACAGGATTGAGACCACAGCGGATGAGGAGGTAGCAATGGTTTTCAGCAGTTCAAATTTAATACTTTGTCCCCCTTTCTCTACAGAAACCCAGGTAAAAAAAATCCCCCACTCTCATAAAATACAACAGCAGCAGTTACCAGTAAAAAAATGAAATGCAAAAAAAGGAAACAAAGCATAGAAGGGAGGAGGGAGAGAAGGCGAGGGGCAGGATGAGGGAAGAAAGGAAAATATATTTTCTATATACGAGGAGTGAGTCCAAAGTTCTTCTTCAGATCAGGCGTGGGGGCAGCGAGGGCTCTGGGAACTTGCTGTTGTGTTGATTCAAAATGGAGGGGAGGAAAAAAAAAATGAACAAAAAATGAGTCGAGTCCAATCCAACTTGGGGAAGGAACCAGCACTCTAAGGCAGGGATTTATTCAGGAAGGGTTTTCTCCCTCTCTGGATGAAAGAAAATCTCACTCCTCTTCAGCCTGTGAGGTTATTTTTTGTGTGTATGTCTGAAATGTGAGTGCATGTTTGTGTATGCAACTGGTAAGTTGGAAGGTGTGTCTGTCTCATATATATGGTCAACTCGGCTGCCCCTCTCACTTGCTGCAAAAGAGAGGTGGCATTTTTCTTTCCTTATTTCTTCATTCATTCCTTTGCTTTTCTGTTTTTTTTTCTCCCAATATCAGTCCCCGACTACCTAGTAGTCATCCAAATCAAAGAACTCATCGTCCTCTCCTTGGTACTCCATGCCCTGGAAATCCACCCTGTACCGCAAGATACCTGAGGAGCAGAGACGCCGGATTAACAAGAAGAACATGATGGCTGGCCGGCTTATGTCATGTTTTGTAAGATCAAGGCAGCATTAAAGGAAGAATGTGTATTAGTATTAGGATAGGCTTATCCCCTTTAGATATGGGGGGAGGGGGGGGGTTAGTGCCCAAAAAGCATGACTTCTTGAAATCGAATAGTCTGAATTACCTACAACATATTGTTAATTTTTAGGTTGTAAAGGAAATGTACATGTCAAGGGTCATGTTAAGATATTTTCTATTACATGTTAATATATTTTCTGAAGATATATATTGCCATGAATGAAACTGTCTAACAACCACCAGCTCTATTCTAGACTCCTTATGAGCTGCTTTCCATCAGCAGATGTTGGCATTTCCCTGCTAATTTCATTGCATCACTTATCAGTTCATGGGAAATGAATTCAAGAATTTTGCACCGCTGGGGCTTCAGCTTGTAACACTAATTATTATAATCATAATTCACCATCAGCCAGTTGACAGCAATACGCCAATATGAAGAGAATCCTACATGTAAGCAAGCAGTTGAACACATTCATATTTTGAATAAGAGACCTGTGGAGCACTTGATTTATCTTGCAACTCATGTTCCTACTCTGACTGTCTGGCAAGATAAATAACACTTTAGGGAATGTAAGTGAGTGAGTCAGCTACAGAACAATGTAAGAATACTTTTGGTTCTTTATTGATCCCTGTAGGGAAATTATTTATGCTTGCACGCCCTTCACAGGGAGGTCACGGCACATGGTCGGCTACCGAGCAGGGATTCAGCGTCTTGCTCAAGGACACTTCTGTTGAAAGGCGGTCCACCTACTCAAGATGCCACCGTGCTGCCCTAAATTTGTAAGTAATCACGAAGCTATGCCACCATATAACCCACCAACCACCACCACAAACACACAATGTGAACCCCCTGTGTCATGAACCCCAGTCAACGGTGTACTCACCCCCTATGCCTCCAAAGCCCTTGACGAACTGGGACCCCTCCTGGCTCTTGTCTGTGACTATTTCCAGCGTGGCTCCAAATTTCTTGTAGTTGTTAGCGAACCACTCCAGCAGGGGCATGCTCTCGATCAGCTCATGTTCCTGCCCCGTCTGAAAACACAATCAAGTGGCGTGATGACGGGTCTAACCTAAATCAACACCGACGCGGCAGTCTGACTGCATCCATATCTGTGGAGACTCACCTCCTTGTCTGTGAAGTGGGACTTGTCTTTCTCCTGCTCCGGCGTTAAATACAAGGTCTTCTCATCTGAAACACAGAGGGAGAGGCATCACGCTTATATATCATTGTGAGATCGTGTTTGTAGCCCTGTGTTTCTCAGCAACGGTCGATGTAGTGTATGCGATTTGTGTTGTCTCTACCGTTCTCGGCTCCGTTGCTCTCCGCCCCGTGCACACGTAGGATGTAGCGCATGGTGTCTAAGTTCTCGTAGACTATGAGGATCTCCACCGCTCCCATCTCCAGGGCTTTGAGCGTGTCCTCCACCCCGAAGCAGTACTTCCCCGTGTCCTGGCTGATCTCGTCAAAGTACCGCCCTGTAGAGATGTGCCAGACAGGGGTAGGAAGAATAGAAACGGTGAGAGAAGCAAGATGAGTTACTGTGGACTGACTTATCATATGACCGTAGGCCACTGAACAGACTTCCGGAATCCACTTTGACTTAAAGACAACAATCATTAACCCCTGACCCCTATTCCAACATGGAGACGTGAACACCCACCTATGAGCTTCTTCTCCTGTATGAACTTGACGTTGGAGAGGACCTCCGCCGAGAGCTCAATAGCCTGGTTAAAACCATTCTCTCCCCCGTAGGATATATCCACCAGCTTTAGCACTTTGGCCTGTAACCTCTGTATACACACACACACACACAACACACACACACAAAACTGGTTAAACACACAATACAGATATACACAAAGGCATGGTTTATGCTTCTATGCCTTGGAAAAGGACGGATTATGTACCAAGTTCATGTTCTAATACGTCTAAACATCAGTTCTCAGCAGCATGGCATGTTCTTTGCCAATTGGTATCAAGTGGAATTACTGGCCAACCAGTTGATGTTACTGTTTGATCAGGTGTATAAGGCTTTGGAAGCACCAATACCATTCAGGGTAACGGAAAAACACAGAGTAAGGTTGATTTGAATGGGTCTTAGCCTATATGTTAAGAACGGAAATTAAGTAAGTATTATAGTTGAAAATAAATTGTAAACACTGTACAGTAGACATATTTTGCTTTATTTGTATTCTATACGATGTCAGTGCAAGTGGAGTGTGTATGTAGGTGTGTGTGTCTGTGTAGTGTACGTGTTTGTCTCAAACTTGTTATATTGTTACTGTATGTTGATGTGATAAAATAAGAAAATGACAATAAACATTGTGAACAAAAAGTACACTTTTATATTCCCAGAAAACTGCAGGTCTACTACAACTCTGTTCTTTGAAATCACAGCTGAAGACTTTTTCTGTTTGCCTCTGCCTTTTATTGAGGCTTCTGATTCATTTCTAGCACTAACTCTCTCATATTGTATCTGTTTAATCTTCGCTTATTTTTATTTCTTCTATTTTAATAGTAGTAAGATCTAAGCTTTGTGAAAATACAGTAATCAGTCATTATGTTATATCTGGCCACAATAACACAGAGACTGCATATGTTCTGCCCTTTAATGAAGATCTTTGCCCTATAAGCTACCTGCCATTGTCAAAGATTGCAAATTAAAGTGTTTTCTTTTATGAGTAATAATGAAACTATAACATCCAAACATTTCCTATTTATTCCTGTTAGTTAAATAAGTACATATGAGACCTCTTATGAGGTGTTCCCTTTTAGAAATACTGGATGGATGAATCAATAGTCTCTAGAAATGCTGAACTTCAGTGGTGCTGCTCATTAACAGAACGTGCACACACTTACCGGGTCGAACATGTCGGACTGGCTGAGCTCAGTCTTGAAGTCGGCAGAGCCAGCCAGGACCATTCCTGCCACATTAACCTTGTCGTTGGACACAAAGAGCTGGACGGCCGTCTCAGCCACCTTCCTCACATAGTTGTGTCTCTTCTCCATCCTCAGACGAGCAAAACGCAGAGCAGACTGACCTCCTCTGCCTGAATAAAGATACGAGAGAAACAATGATCAGAATATTTCCCAGCAGGGCCACAAACTTATAGAAAGCTCTATTTACATTGATATTCTAATTATCCCTGATGTGTACAAAAACAGGAGAGAATTGCTGTTGTCAGCATGTATGAAAAAATTAGCCTATGAGTGCTGCTAAGAAGGAGGAATTGTGGATTCAGTACCGTGCTTCTTGGGCAGGTCCACAGTGAACTTGTGCAGCACCTCCCTGGTGTTGCCCTGTAGCGTGCCGAACAGCGCCCCGCTACCATCGATCACGATAAAGCCAAACTTACTGTCGTCAGAGAGCAAGGCCGTCAATGCCTGGGTGGGGGGAGTAAGGGAAGGAGAGAATGTTTATAGAGAAGAAGTGCAGCATCATTTCGGGAGAAGAGAAAATGTAATCCCTGACTCCCACAGACAACCATAAACTCACATACACACACTAAACTCTCACCTCAGTATGGAACTTGTTGTCACAGAGGTACAGGGAGGTGTTGATTGGCTTGAAAGGCTCAAAGTCTATGTTGACTTTCTTCTCCTTGCCTTCCTCTGTCACGATGGTACCACAGTACACAACCAAACCCTTCGGTGGCACTGGCAGGGAAAAGGGAAGAGGAAATTAGATCAGACTGGCAACAGGCTTTTGCCAAAGAGGACAATGTATAGTGTCACCAAGGGGAGCCAGAACTGGTGTGCAGCACATGTTCACAGAGAAATATGGAAGAAGTATGGTCTATCTTGTTCACGCCAATTGGCTTAAATATGCCATTGCACATGTGTTGCACTTTCAGTTCTGGCTTGCTGTGATATATTGTGACAACACCCTCCAGTCCTTTGTTTTCTTTCCATGCATTTCTACAATGACAAAATAAGGCAAAATGTAGAAAGACAAATGTAACACTACTGTCTCACAGTATGCAAGCACACACACCTGTTGGAAAACCATTGTCACCTTGCTTTGACATTCATTATCAACTGTCTGCAATAGAAAGACACTGAGGAGGCATTTACAAATCTAGACTTATAGGAATCAGTTCAGTTGTGACATATTATGTTGTGGACTTTCACTTTAAATACCCAACCTTTTGTCTCTGCCATTTAGTTTATCATAACTAAGCACTGGCAGTATATGGATAAAACGCAATATCCAGGTTGAAGGTTATTGTCTTGCTTATTGTCTCCAAATTGCAAAAGCAATTTATTTATTTGAGTTTCTGAGATCCCATGGTCACAACACTTACCCTTGTTGTAGAGTTTTAGTCTTTGCTGTACAGAGGTGATGGCCCCGAGTACAGAGAGCCTGTTGACTCGACTCTTGATGTTGGAGGCGGTGCCGAACTCATCGGCCAACATCTTGGCCACTCTGGAGATCTGGTCCTTGGGAGGAATGATCAATGAGATCATACTGGTGCCGTTACTATAGAGACAGACAAGAGGGGATAGAAAGTTAGTTCTTTACATACACATTTTGACATTGAGATACACTGATATGAATAAACCTTAAACAGGGGTGCACTGATAATGCTGTCTGATGCGGTATCTGATGACCCTAAAAGCCATAATGCTATCGCTTATTACTAAGTTATTCATATCCATGTCAACATGACACTGGCATAATCACTGTTATCCACTGCAAACACAAACAATACTTACTTAAGCTTTAAAACTTACTTTAATTTGGCACCACAAATTTAAGATGTCCCTTTCAACCTATGTCCTACTTCTACCCATTATTATTTTTCGTCTTGGAAAAAAATCAAAAAAAAAATCACACAGCCCTCCCTTGAAAAAACATTGCCATGGCCTGAAAGGTGAGAAGGTAATAGACTGGGCTTTAAATTACACCCTACACAATCTCTGTCCTTGACACCACCAAGGACTGAGCTCCAGTCCCAGCAGGCTACACACACCGTCAGTGTCTGCATTCACTACCTGTTAAAAGGCGAATACACTGCTGACACGGCACACACACAGGTAGCGGCAGCTTTCTGAATATGGGGCAAATGGTCAACCATGTGTAACATGGCAGAGCACAGGACGGCAGAGTCTGCGCAACACCAAGACAAGCTGTCGCAGAACAAGCTGCTATAGCTAACGTTAACGTTAACGTAACTAACAGCCACATTTCACATGCCGTATTTCATAAGTTGGGACAATTAGAGGCCGCAGACCACAGCAGCCATACCTGACCCCTACCAACAAACAGGTTAATAATTTCCAAGTTGACCACATTGTAGACGACAAAGCCTTCGTTTAAGTGACGTTAGCCCGACTGACAAAAGCTAACTAGCTGGCTATTGTGGCAATGTAAAGCTTTGTCACAATCTTCAGCTGAAACTGCCAAGACCATATCTTGTTATGGGCAGAGTCTGTCGGAGCATATGGGAGCCCAACTGTAGCCCAGCTAGCCGGCCTTGCGTTATCACCAACGTGCGGCCTGTTAACAGAAATGACGTCTGTTAGCCAGCCTCGTTAGCTTTGTGGCTAACGTTACTATACAGCCGTTTCTATTACTACACCGGGACTACATTCTCCGCAATGTCACCGAGAACACATCACCACAAATCCACCTAAAGTTGTCCTCTGCCAATCCAACACGACGTTTCCCAACGACAGCAGAGGTCCAATGCGACAGTAGTTAACTACATTAGTAAGCTAGCAGCCGGAGCTAAGGTAAAGCTAAGTTAGGCTACCACTCCCAAATTCGGCCCCACTCTGCCGATCTCCAGTTGTTGCGGCGGTCCGTAGTAGGTCCCGAAGTAATAAACATTGAGACATTTTTGGCTGGCTATCGATAAACACCCCCCCGATCAACGACTTACCCACGGGCCGCTTCCAAACTTTTGATCAGCTTCTTGATTTTCCATATCTCCACGTTCCTGTCAGCCGCGCTGGGGTCGTCCGCCATCTTTCTGCTGTAATCGCTTCAGCACCTGAAAAAGACGTGATAAAGACGAGCAAAACATATGCGGTGAAGCGGTGGGCAACAAAACGGAACCAATGGCCTTATTAATCCAGACAGGCTGACATAAATGCTCGCCGTAACTAGCTGGCTAACCTCTCCGAACTAGTGGCGCGGTGTCCGTGAGGCACCTGACCAGTGCTGGTAGCTGGACTGACCGGGAGGGAAAGACTCTACCCGGGATGCCTCTGTCAGTAAAGTGCGCGGAAAAACAGGCCTGTGTTCTCTTCCAGGCCCTAGTGTCCACCCTATTCATTATCTAACGGTGGCTGAAGACGACATACTTTCCCCCCCAGCCCCCCTGGAAACCTTAGACGCGACAACTGTCAGCCTTATAGACGTAAATTGAGTTTATAAGTATAAGCGGTGGATACCGTACCAGCCTCGGACAACACCGCTCCGCTCTCTGGCTCTCTAAGCTGGGTCGAGCTCGCCGAGTTGGTGGTCGGAGAAATGACGCTGCCTTCCCGACCGGCTTCTGTCTTCCACACGCTGCGCGTGGTGAGACTGGCCTCACATGTGGGAGGTAGTTAGAATTGTGCTGTTCACTTCCTGGAAACCGTATAGTTACCAATGACACGTTCTGTCTGGTTCCCGTGTCACGTCAATCATAGGAGTCTACACGGCGATTGGGCTGAAGCGAAACTGTTCTCGAGGCTGGGCGGGTGTAAATAACTGCATTTCGTGGGATTTGTAGTTAATGTGATGTGACTCAAAGACTACAGATAACTGACATGTTGAGCAAGACATGTTGAGCAAGACATACAGTGATCAGCCACAACACTAAAACCACCTGCCTAATATTGTGTACGTCTCCTTGTGCCACCAAAACAGCTCTGACCCGTTGAGGCCTGGACTCCACCAGACCTCTGAAGGTGTCCTGTGGTATCTGGCACCAAGACGTCAGCAGCAGATCCGTTAAGTCCTGGAAGTTGCGAGGTGGGGCCTCCATGGATCGGACTTGTTTTTCCAGCACATCCCACAGTAGCCTCACATGAGACTCTCCAGCATACTGCAGTAGAGTCTCACTCGTTGCCCCCCAAAATCAGGAAAACGAAAATTCGCCGCCGACCCACTTATTCAAAAATGCACCAATCTCAAATAAAAAGTACTGACCATGAAGCCACAGGAGTTGTCTCAGAAGTGGGCGTTTTTGTTTTGAAATATTCCGTAAATTTGAAGTCACGGGTCCATTTGTCTGCTCGGTCACGGGTCTGCTTCAGTTTTCCGCGTATAAACTGCTCAACAGCGCCATCGCCGTTGTCTCGTGTTCGACAAAACCCATTCATTTCTATGTGACATGTAATACCACCTAACAACGGCGATGGCGCTGTTGAGCAATTTATACGCGGAAAACCGAAGCAGAACCGTGATAGAGCAGACACTTCAAATTTACGGAATATTTCACAAAACCAACACCCCCACTTCAGAGACAACTCCTGTGGCTTCCTCAGCAGTACTTTTTATTTGAGATTGGTGCATTTTTGAATAAGTGGGTCGGCGGCTAATTTTCGTTTTCCTGATTTTGGGGGGGGACGAGTGAGGGTCTACTGCAGGTTG